>PVIW01005549.1:44642-104453 GCA_004026585.1 Noctilio leporinus | reverse complement strand
ATACTAGGTTCTTGTCTAAGCTGCTCCCCTTCTTTGCCTCTGCCTCCCCCCTCCCCCCAACCCCTTTCCCCCTGACCACTGCAGGCCTATTCCTTGTATTCATACACTTGGTTCTGTTTTGCTTGTTGTTAGTTTTGCTCATTATTGTCCCGTGATGGGTGAGATCATATGATACCTGTCCTTCATTGACTGGCTTATTTCACTAAGCATAATACTCTCTAGTTCCATCCATGTTGTTGCAAAGGGTACAAGTTCCTTCTTTCTTTCTGCCATATAGAATTCCATCGTGTAAATGTACCAAAGTTTTTTGATCCAATCATCCACCGATGGGCACTTAGGCTGTTTCCAGCACCTGGCTATTGTAAATAGTGCCGCTATGAACATAGGTATGCATAGGTTCTTATGAATTGCTGTCTCAGGATTCTTTGGGTATAGTCCAAGTAGTGGAATTGCTGGGTCAAAAGGCAGTTCCATTTTTAGTTTTTTAAGGAAACCCCATACTGTTTTCCACAGTGGCTGCACCAGCCTGCATTCCCACCAACAGTGTATGAGGGTTCCCTTTGCCCCGCATTCTCGCCAACACTTGTTGTTTGTTGATTTGCTGATGATTGCCATTCTGACAGGTGTGAAGTGGTATCTTAATGCAGTTTTAATTTGCATCTCTCTGATGACTAGTGATGTTGAGCATTCTTTCATATGCCTCTGGGCCCTTTGTATATCTTCCTCAGTGATGACTGACTTATTTCACTAAGGATAATACTCCTAATACTCTCCAGTTCCTTCCATGTTGTCACAAAAGGCAGGAGTTCCTTCTTTCTTTCTGCTGTGTTGTACATTGTGTAAGTGTAACAAAGTTTTTTGACCCATTCATCCACTGGTGAGCACTTAGGTAGTTTCCAGCACTCACTTCTCTGAGGAGGACATACAAAGGATCCACTTAATCTTTATTTGAATTTTAGCTTTTACAAGATGTTACCTTTATTCGCATAAGTTGAACAAAATTTTTAAGTTAAAAACACACTATATCCACCCATAAAGTTTCAGCAGATGTCACATTTTAAATCTCTAAAGAAATTACACTGCCATGAAATTGGACCCAATGTGGTGGCAATTTTCATTGTATGTACTTATTTACAAAGTAAGCAGTGCCGGTATTTAATAGGTTGGCAGAAAGAATTCGAAGAGTTCATTAAAATTAAAAACAATAACAACAAAAAACCTTTCAAGCCTGTTCAAGTTTTTAGATGACGATGCACCAGAAAATATGCAGTTCTTAGGTGATTGTGGCAGAAGTTCAACATTCACCTGATGACTAATTCCACTTCATTGTGTTACTGAACAGATAATAATGCACTGGCTGCAGTGCTTTCAGACCTGCAGCTTGGAGCAGATATTTCTATAGCACTGCCTACAAGTGAAAGAATGGCACAGACTACATAAACTGGAAGTGCTTATAATAGTAATACCTGCCTCAGAAGCTTGTCTGGTAAGGATTAAGTGATTTAATCTATATATAAAACAACAGCCTTAAATCCATGTCAAAGCACAGGAATTTCTCTGTCTAGGCACAGCTGGACCTTCCTCTGGGTCGGCCAAGGAGATAGCCTTGGGGTTAATCTTATCCCCAGAGCCTCTGGAACACTCTGGCTCCAGAGGTAACCAACTTAGCAACTTTGAGCAGACTGATGTCAGTCCCATATGTAACTCTTAGACATAGAGTTTCTTTGTTCCAAAGTGTATATAAGACCACCCTTGCTGTAAGCTCGGTGCACACACTATTGTTTGGGTGAGTAGAAAAGCTACCTGTGGCAATGCTGACACTCGTCAGTGCCCGGCAGCATGGAAGCAGGAGGGTGGGTGTAGAGATGCCCGGACTTTCTTAGGTCATTAACCTAAGTGCAGCTGTGACAAGGGTGGGCCAACTGAGCGTGAGGATGCCAACACTCTCACTCAACTGCCCAGCCATGTAGTTGTTAGCCTGCCACTACAATATAGCATGCAAAGCCTTCTAAAGGCTTGGTGCAAGTTTCTTCAACCCCAGACAGAGGCCCTCCCCACTATCATCACATGGTAGTCTTGTACCCGACACCATGGGACCTGACATCTGGTGTCATGAACAGGATAGCGAGGTGGCAGGACCTGACGATCCACAGTTAACATTAAATCTTTTTACTTAAAACTATTTGTTATATGTTCTTTTTTATTGTTTTATGCAATTCTTAATTTTCCCTAAAAGGTATTATTTTGGATTCACTAAAGTAGGAACTAAAAGAAATGCTGAAATCAATGTCCTTATCTTGGAAATTTTTTTGTGACCGATTCCCAACACTTATTTTTAGAGATTATTAGCAGGAGAAGCAAAAACGTATAGCTGGATATGGAAGTTCTCTCAATCTTCCATCATCCAAATCACACTGAATATTTCATTGAAAATCATGACCTCATCAATCACTACATAGCTGGACTGAAAAGTATAATTGGCCAGAAAAGTTTAGTGAGTGTACTGGTATATTTCAAATTTCTGGCTGTTCTCAATGTGAAAACTTATTGTTTTTGTTTCCAAAACAACCATAGCACAGTGAGATGTTTAGGGTGCTCCAGTTAAGTTCCCTGTTTGGTGATCGTTCCAATTTTACAATGAAATTAGCTAAGCAGGCAGCTGGACTATAATAACTAGAACTGCTCTATCCAACAAGGTAGCTACTAGTCACATGTGGCTATTAAATATTTAATATTAAGTAATGAAAATTCAATTCCTCGGTCACTCTAGCCATGTTGTAAGAACTCAATAGCCACATGTGGGTAGTGGGCTATTACATTAAACACAATAGATATAGAACATTTTCATCATCATCATAGAAAGTTCTACTGGACAATGTGGGAAGAGATTTTCATGTATCAACACATTTTGAAAGAGTATTAATTTAAAAATAAAAAGGTAATGTTTACAATATTTTATTTACAAGAACTTACAAAATATTCAAAAAAAAGTCCCTGAAGTATTTCAGTGAGAAATCACAGAGCTTAAATCTCCATGGGAAATGATAGCTTTTCATAAAACAGCCATTAGTAAAGATGTTTTAAAGATAGATTTTCTGAAAACTAACAGTGATGTAGAGAAGCTATTTTAAAATAATCTGAGTTTTGGTGCATGCTCCCTTGCCCTCTCCCTTCCTCTCTCTCTCCCCACCCCTCTCTCTTTCTCTCTCAACAATAAATAAATAATCTGATTTTTAAAAAGTTATCATGGAAATATAAATGTAAACTCAGGGCTTTTGACTAATAAAAACATCAACAGAAACATGTCTTCTCAGCATCAAAATTGCAATTCTTTAAAACCAACAGCTTACAATATTCTTAGAGAATAACTGCTAACTGAATGAAAGGTTTAGTGTTTAGATATTCTAATTGTTCCTTTTTGGCTTTGTTTATTGATGTTTCATTTCCAGGTCTGGCTCGAGTTTCATTCACCCTAGCCAACAGTTCCAAAGACTATCTCAAATATTTGATTCTTCATTTCTCTTAAGTATTCAAAAACTGCTTCTCTCAGTGACTATGTATAGCACAGTATTGCTTCCAAATTGATGTGATGAGAACACTCAGGTAATTAGAATGGCTATAAAGAATTCATTCTTAGTCTATTTTACTATGGACTAAAAGGGGCTTTTTCAAATAAACAATTAGTATTTTCATATGATTGTACTATAGGCACATATTGAGTTATTCTTTTGTAAGAATGAAGGATAATATGAAGATAATTATTACCATTAAGTCTTTCTTAAGAGAATTATTTGAAATCTAAAATTCACATTTAAGAGATTAACTTGAAAGAGATTTCCTTTCTTCTTGGTTCTAGGAATTAAACTAATGAGATCCAGCACTCTGAATATTTTTCCTAATTTGTAGTACAAAAGTCACAATTATAAGTATGATATCAAACACTTCAGTTGGAAGAAAATGGTGTGCGCAACATGGCTTTCCAGAATTGGAAGACACGTCAACCTCAGATTCAACAGATTTCTCATACACATACAGGAATGCAATTCTGGCCCAGCAAAGAAGTGACTGAATGACTGTGTATAAATACTCAGCACTAGAAGGATATATACCAGCCTTTCTAATATATGAAAAACATATTAAATCTTTAGTCCTATATATTAGAGCCAAATTGTTTTAAATTATACTTAGGTATTCAGTGTTTACCTCAAAAATTCCCATGCACCCTTGCCATGGGGCTACAGCCCAACTGCCTGTGAATCTGTCCCTGGGGAATAACTGAAAGCAGCTGTGAAAGATTGCAAGCATCCCAATCCAAAGTACAAGAGCATACAGGGTGCTTAATGGCTAGAATTCTGCAGTGTGACTGCCTGCTTTTGAATCACAGCTTCCCTACATTTGGACTCTATTTTTGAAAATTGTGATAAAAACAGCATTTACTCTCTAAAGTTATTTTAAAGCACAAACTAGAAAATCCATATAAAACCTTTTGCATAGTTACTAGTACATAGTAAATATTAAACATGTAATACTTAATAATTGTCTTTTTGCTAAATGCTGTACTTATCCCTTTATTTATGATATTCCCTCCATCTCGAATGCTCTTCCTACTCCCCTTCCCTATTCTTAAATATTTCATTCCAGACTCCTAGCTACTTTAGCCAACCCTCTCTAGGGTTACCATAATTCTCTGGCATAAGTTTGTGACTGTACTCTTTACACTGTGATGTACACTCATTTCCTTTCTTTGTGTGCATGTGTGCATGTGTGAGATGACACTATGGCATATGCTTCATTAATTTTGTATCCTTAACACATAGCTAGAGCATGCACAGAGCAGACAGTCAAATATTTGCTGAACAAATGAAATAACATAATCTTGATATTTTCTAATAGCTATTGAAACAGAACATTATAATACTCTTGCAGCCAAAGCTGAACTAAACTGATGTTTTATTGAGTTTGCTTCCTTTGCATCAATATGAAATCTTAGTACTACATATTGAAACTCATTATCTTCAAGTGAAGATAATGTCCCTTTATAAATAGAACACTACATTTTAAAAACTCAAAACCAACAGAAAAAGCAGCAAAAGAATTCATTCAGTGTCTGCAGTGTTGTATCAAATTAAGTTAGATATAGGTCCTGACCCCCCAGAGTAATTTATAATACAGGAAACAGAGATAGTACAAGACAAACATAGATACCTTGAAAGTATATTGTGGTGTATTACTGTTATGTATGTGTGTACATGTCTAAGGTATATAATATAAAGAAATTAAATGTATATTCACAGGCCAAAAATATTTACCTAACAAGCATATTTTTCTTGCCAAATTACCACCAAACTAATGATTTTTACAATTCTTTCATTATAAGAATAGTTTTTAATCAAGTCCTAATTTTTATCAAACTCTCTTAAGTTATGACTAGTTTGTTCTCTCTAAATTTTAAGTTAAAGTCTTTGTAAATATGTATTACACCATCATAACTTTTTATTTTATTTTATAAGCAGATCTACTGGTTTTGTAAATGACAGATAATGTAATAAATAAAATGACTTCCAGGAAAAAATATATAAAGATTGTTCAAATATTGCTTGTCCATTTATCAAGGGTAAGCTGGTTTCATTTTCATAGATATATGTATATATTTTCCATTATTGCTGACATACCAATTAGCAAGTCAGATAAGAGTCTACCACTAACTTCTCATATTCAATATAAACTCTATTTCTACAGGAGTGAGGCAATCAATCCTCTCTGCTAAAATGAATGTATATTTTATCTAGTCATGTACTTTTTCAAAGATACTTGGATGATAAATTCAAACAGAAGGTGTTAAGAAACCTCCTACAGGAATTTTTTCCTGCACTAAAATAAAATAAAGGCTCCAAGACCTACCCACCTTTTCACTAAGCTATTTAGAACTGTTGTGTTCAGGATCGTGTTTCATCTTGAGTGACTTCAATGAGAAAACTTGCAAGTCACAAAGCAATACATTCCTAGAATACTCTATTATAATAGTCACTGTAAATAAACTTCAAGAGCAGAAAATTTAGATTCTCATTGCTGACATACTTTGAGCCAAGCCTTTTCTACAGAAAAAGTTTATATCCCTGCTACTAATTATTTGGCAAATAGAAATAATTTCTGAACCTACATGTTTCTGTGGATAATGTACATGTTTTGCACAGGCAGAACCAACATCAATTCTTTCTAAGCCACATTTTGTTTCCTTGAGGCATAAAAGCATCACCTATGTTGCAGAATCACATGTAATAAGAAATGATGTATGTAAGGCAGAGCTGAGTACAGCACCTGATCCAGGGTAATTACACATTAAATGAGAGCTTCTGTCATGCCAACAATGATGACGATTGCTATTTCACCCATTGGAATGAATCTGATCAAATAAAGAGGGACAGGAAAGCTGCATGTGTCTGACTCTTTTCCTCTCTACATCCCAGTTGTCAATAGGCAGGTATTGATGATCCTCCTAGGGACTGAAAGAAAAATCATCAGAAACCTGAATGAACTCCAGCCTCCTCTGGTCAAATAGAGCCAAAACAATCGTGGATGTTGAAACAATTCAATTAGGATGTCTAATGTACTCTCCTTTTCTTCTTCTCCTACTGGATTTTAAATGTCTGGCTGCACTGGATAAATGCTCTGGTACAATGATCTAGATACAGACTTCCACTGATGAGAAGGATTCCTTTATAGCTTTTTCCAGAAGAACATTATCTACTGTGTGTTCTGTTTTATTATTGCAATACAATTAAACAGACTTACGGAGAAGTTTGAACAATGTAGCTAGGTAACAATCCAAACAATGCATTTTAATTAGCTTGCAGAATGAAATTTCAAAAAGAATTTTAGAAATCAGGTAAAATTTGTCCTCAAGTAGTAAACAGTAAGAGGAAAGAGAGGATGAAAGGTTTTACAGCCTTTCAAGTATAAATACAATACCTGTTATTTTACCAAAAGGTCAATACAGGTCATTGATTTTAGGCCCTATTCAGAGATACAGTGTTAGTATCATGGTAGGTCATGATCACAATGTACTTTGTTCCAGATAGTGCAACTTCAGAGGATTTGAAATCAATGTAATGGGTACGGGGGTCCAGCAATCACCTTACATGGCAAAGTTTGAATGACTTGGGGAAAGCTCACCCACCAGAGAAAAGCCTAGGAAGGGACATGATATCTCTCTTCAAGTACAGTTCTGGAAAGGAAGTAAGAAGGAAAACAAATGCTTTCTAACCTCTAAAACATAATTTGGATAAATGGATGATGGTGGAAGGTATACATGTCAGCTTGATTTTTTTAAATTTGAGAAAAATTTGAGTCGTGACGCAAAGAAACATGCTGCTTTACGCTTCCAGTTACACAGAATATTCAAAAGCCTCATAGAAGGCCATATATTAGATTTTCAAATGATACATTTTTTAACTAAATGGCCTACAGTATAAGAAAAATTTTAGTTTCAAAATTCTATGATTCTAAGAATATAAAGAACTACCATTTTAAAAATCTCTCTTAAATGTCTCTATCAATCAACATGTCGCTCACCGAATTTATGTAGGAATCACGGAATCCGTTGGCATAAACAACCAAGACAGAGTCAAAAGAAATTTAGATACCACTGCAAATAAGTGAAAATTAACTAGGACAAAGGAATCTGAAGCACTAAGAAAATTGAGAAGTAATATTTTTATGAATTGCTTGCCTATAGAAATGTCTTTCAGAATATAACTAGAACATTAAGATTCATATAATATATTTCAATATAACATATTTACATTAGAAAGGAAATATTACAATATTCTCAATGGCAATACTGAATCATTGATCAACTTAGGTTGTGCATCATTTAAAACTATAATGGATATAGATGACCTTAAACTCTTTGGAGAAAAGCAAATACCGATTATGTTTTGCAAACAAAAAATAAAAAGGAAAAAAAGCAAGCATAGAAATTAGCTCAAGGTTAGCTTGCATGCATCCTAACCATTCTTCCTTAATTTCTAGGACAGCCCTAAAAGGAAAAAAGGAGAAACTTTTATGAGAGAGAAAAAACATGTTCAAATATCCTTGCAATTTTATCTACTTTACAACTGCAATGTGACTACCGGAATTGATGGTTGACTTTTGTTCTTTCAGGCAAACCGTTGCTCATTTCGGAGCATAAACAGCTCCTCACACATTTTATACCATATAAACACAAATATATTTTTAAACTGCAGCCAGGCTCTGAAAAAGTCAGCTGGCAAGAAAGCTAGGATTTAAAATCCCAGCTCTGCACAGAACATACTTTCTCATACTTCTATCTTTTCTTCATAGTGCCAAGTATACTGCCTAGCACATAGGAACAGTCCATAAATTGAGTTCAGGGAAATCTGGGTTCTGTGTTTACTTGCCAGGTTTTTTGCATGACTGTGCATTTGTTTTTTTGCATTTCTGGGCATCGTATTTGTTTTTGTTAAACAATAATGCTCTAATATGTTCAACTGTGTGCAACATCTAATGTACACCAATTTAATAGATTATTAACAAATACCAATCTTAAAATGATGTTGAGAGACAGTTACAGAGAACAGTATTACAGAGAGGTCACGTAATATATCATGTATCACAAATTATTTGGGGGGGCTCAAGTGTTAAAGCCATAAATCAAGATCTAAATGTCATTAAATTCAATCCCCATTCCATCCCTCTTATAAAATTGTTTCTCCAGTTTCATATACATAAGTGGACTTTTTATGCATTCAGAAAGATATTTTAACTTACTCTTTCACTTATTCCATGGCAGTTTATTGATCACATTTTAAAAAGTAAAAATACAAATATAAGTGAAGGAATTCTCAGTGTTACAATAACAACTTCCAAATCCATCCACAGAATTTAGTAAGACTCAAAAAGTGACAAGAGAGTCCAGATTTTTGTTCACTCAAACATTCAACAGATATTTGAATGCCAAATGAATCCATTCACTGCACCCAGAATATGCTCAGCATTTTTCTGTCGCTGAACTTCCCTTATACCAGATTAAAAACTCTTCTATCCCCCACTATGCTGACATCACTAATTAGTGTGGCACCCATTACTGTTGACCCTGGGCATGTCTGCGAATTCTTCTTACCAGTCATGCAGGAAACATCCAAATTTTAATGGAGTTAGCATACAAGAAAAACATAACTGTATAGCTCTTAATATATGGGATAGCAAGTAATGTGCTAGCTATACAACACTCTGTGTCCAATAATGTTGCATTAGACTTGGAAATAGTCTCTGTATGATCATTTCTTATGCTGATTGTGTATAAAAACCAAGGGCATAATATTTTCTGATGGCATAAATCTGGAAATTATTGTCTGAAGTGCAAAAGAGTGGCCCAGGAAAGATACATATATAGATGACCCAATAGCATAGAGATAGACATGAGAGCAACGTAGGGGATTTCTTTTGAAAATTTATGAAAATAATTCAAGATTTAGAAAATGTGTTTACAGAAGAATCCATCAGCGTACCCCACAAGTGTCAAAACTCTAGTTGTTTAATTGTTGTGTTTTTTTAATGTATGTTAAACTGAAGACTTTGTACCCATGGGCATTTTATTTCTGTATGTAGATATTTGTGTGTCAGAGGATGGGTAACAGAGAGAAGGTGCTAGAAAGTACTGTATTGTGATATAAGTTCTAAAATTGGTTGGACTTTTAACTCTACACTAAAAAAAGAAAATCTTTATTCAGCATCTATGATCAGCAGAGGAATGTTCTAGGCATTGTTATAAAATGTACAGGCAGGGGAAGTGAGGTTCTTTGAAGACAGAACTTTTGTCCGCTGGCTTACTGCATGGAGGCACCTCAAACATAATAGGTACAGGTAGGGCATTACAGATCCAGGGATTTATTTTTCTTATTTGGTCCCTAGAAATACCACAAATAAATAAGTACAATATAGGCTTAGAACAAAATAAACTTTTAAGTGTATGTCTGTCTTTTTAATAAAACAGATTTTAAAAAAAAATTAACTAAAATAAAGATGAACACAAATTATAGACAACTAAAATATATCTTGGATTAAAAGTTACAACAAAGTTAATTTGCCACTTGCTTATTAAATAATATTTAATATTCTTTCAGGCAGAATATTATAGCATTTAAACTTCTTTTGATGACAATAATTATTTACCAAGTATAATGTTGCACTTCAGCAATATTCTGGTTTTAAAGAAATTCTCCTTAATTTAGGAAAAATGGTGTTCTCTTTTCATTTTACTTTCATTAAGCCTAAATGCCTGTACGTAGCTATTGTGACATCTTTAAATACATTTATTTTGAATAATTTTAAGTCAATAACAAAACCCTCCAAAAAATACAGGAAACAAAAATGTCAAAAATCTTTTTATTAATTAATTAATTTTTGCTAGTCCAGATTTCCATAGCAGGTCAGAACTCGATTGAAGTGTGGTGTGTGTGAAAATTGACTGATGTTCATTCATGTCTGGCCTAAGGTGCAGGGAAAGGACAGCAGCTGCCCTTGGCAAACCCACTGATGATTTCTTCAGGAAGATAAGAGGACTTGTTTACTTTGTGACTCAAGACTCAAATCTTTGGTAGAAGTGTGAGGGTTTTCTTTTTTTTTTTTTTTTTACTGGCATACTTACTCAGGGACATAAATTATTGGTAGAATTTCTTCTGATATTCTCCTAGAACTTCATATTAAAATTCAGACATGCTTCCAACATCACTAATCATCAGAGAACTGCACAATAAGATTATCCCATCACACCTATCAGGATAGCTATTGTCAATAAATCAGCAAACAACAAATGTTGGCCAGGATGTAGACAAGAGGTAACCCTCATATACTGTTGGTGGGAATGCAGGTTGGTGGAACCACTGAGGAAAACAGAGTGGAAGTTCCTCAAACAGTTAGAATTGGAACTGCCACATGACCCAGTGAATTCCATTGCTAATTCGAAATACTATACACACCACTGTGTTTATTGCAGCATTATTCACAATAGCCAAGAAATGGAATCAATCCAAGTACTCATCAACAGACAAGTGGATAGAGAAGAGTAGTACATATACTGCTCAGTCAAAAGGAAAGAATGAAATCTTACCATTTGTGACAGCATGGATTGACCTAGAGGGTATTATGCTAAGTGAAATAAGTCATGCAGAGAAAGATTATGATTTCATTTCTATATGGAATCTAAAAGGCAAAATTAATTAATGAACTATAAACAGACCCATAGATACAGAGAACAGACTGATGATTTCCAGAGGAGAGGGTGGTTGGGCATCTAAGTGAAAAAGGTGAAAGAACTAAGACATACAAATTGGTAATTACAAAATAGTCACAGGGGTGTGAAGTACAGCTTAGGAAATATAGTCAATAGTATTGTAATAACTATGGATGGTACCAAGTGGATGCTTGAAGTATTGGGTGGATCACTTTTTAAAGAATATGATTGTCCAACCACTATGCTGTACACCTGAAACTAATACAAAATAGCTTTAAATGTAAACTACATGATAGAGGTGCACAAAGTCAGGAACTCAAAAAAAGCCAATCTAGAAAGCAAAAAGCAACAAGAAGAGAAACCTAAAATTGGGGAGAAAAAGACACAGTCCATCACCAAAAGGAAAGATCGATAAATGAAATAGAGGCAAGCAAACTATCAGATATGGAATTCAAAATAATGACATAGAAGCTCAATGAGCTCAACAAGCTCAAAGAAAACTATATACAACTCCAGGGGAACTACAAAAAACTCCAGGGGAACTATGAAGAACTCCAGGGAAGCTACAAGGAACTTACTAAAAACTGCACCAGCATTAAAAAGGACATAGAAATTATCAGTAAGAGACAGGACGAAATGAAGAATGCAATTTCTGAATTAAAGTAGAGGGAATCAATGGTAGACATAGGAAACAGGATCGGATTAGTGAGGTGGAGGAAAACGTAGAAAAAGATTCCAAGACAATACAACAGAATGAAGAGGTTTTAAGAGAGCTGCAGGACAACATGAAACACAGTAGTATCCTTATCATAGGGATACTAGAAGGAGAAGAGAAACAAGGGATGGAAAACCTGTTAAAAAAAGTAATGATAGAAAACTTCCCTAACCTGAGAGTGAAAACATTACTCAAGTTCAGGAAGCACAGAAGGTCCCAATGAAGATGGACCCAAACAAACCTACTCCAAGACACATCATAATTAAAATGGCAAATTTCAAAGACAAGGAGAGAATCCTAAATGCATGAAGAAAGAAACAGCAAATAACATATAAGGGGGCTCCAGTAAGGTTATCAAATGATTACACAACAGAAACACTATAAGCCAGAAAGGAATGGCAAAAAATATTCCAAGTAATGGAAAACAAAAGCCTGCAATCAAGACTACTCTACCCAGCAAGTCTCTCATTCAAAATGGAAGGTGAAATAAGGAGTTTCTCAGACAAAAGAAGGCTAAAAGAATACATCTCTGCCAAACCAGCATTGCAAGGGATGCTAAAGGGTCTGCTTTAAAAAGACGAATAAACGAAGAGAGACAGAGGTACAAAGGGGGGAAATGGCAATAGGTATCTGTCAGTGTAAATAGATTAAATGTGCTAATCAAAAGATATAGGGTAGCTGAATGGATAAGAAAAATCACCCACATATATGCTGTCTACAAGAGACCCACCTCAGAACAAAAGATCAACACAGATTTAAAGTGAAGGAATGGAAAAATATATTTCAAGCAAATGGACATGAAAAAAAAAGCTGGGGTAGCAATACTTATTTCAGACAAAATAGATTTTACAATGAAGGCCATAAAAAGAGATAAAGAAGGACATTTTATAATACTTAAGGGAACAATCCATAAAGAAGATATAACCCTTGTAAACATATCAGCACCCAACGTAAGAACACCCAAATATATAAGGAAAATCTTGGACAACTTCAAGAAGGATATAGACAGCAACACAGTAATAGTAGGAAATTTTATTACCCCATTATCAAACAATGGACATATCTTTAAAGCAAAAAAACACCAAGGATATTGTGGCATTAAACAACACCCTAGATGAAATGGACTTAACTGATATATACAGAACATTTCACCCCAAAGAAGCAACATACACATTCTTTTCAAGTGCACATGGAACTTTCTCAAAGATAGACCACATGGTAGGACACAAGACAAACCTCCACAAATACAGGAAAATTGAAATTATACCAAGCATCTTCTCAAATCACAATGGCTTGATGTTAGAAACTAATCTCAAGGGACAAAACCAAAAACATTATAATTCATGGAGACTGAGTAACATACTATTAAGTAATGAATGGGTAAACAATAAGATCAAAGAAGAAATCAAAGTTCTGGAAACAAATGAAAATGAATACACAACAGCCCAAAACCTATGGGACACAGCAAAAACACTCTCAGAGGGAAATGCATAGCAAGACAGGCTTACCTAAAAAAGTTAGAAGAAGCTTATACAAGCGACCTAACCATAAAGCTGCAAGAACTAGAGGAGCAACAACAAAGCCCAGGGCAAACAGAATAAAGAAAATAATCAGGCTCAGAGCAAAATTAAATGACTTAGAGAATAAAACTACAATGGAAAGAATCAAAAAGTCCAGAGGCTGATTCTTTGAAAAAATAAACAAAATTGGCAAGACTTTAACCAGACTCATCCAAAAGAGAGAGAGAGAGAGAGAGAGAGAGAGAGAGAGGACCCAAATAAACAAAATCAGAAATGACAGAGAAGAAATCACAACAAGTATCTGAGAAATACAAGGGATTGTAAGAAATTACTACATACAACTAACTACATGACAAGAAATTTGACAACCTGGGTAAAATGTACAAATTTCTAAAAATGTATAATCTACCAAAACTGAATCCAGAAGAAGCAGAAAGCCTGAATAGACTGATAACAACTAGTGAAGTTGAAGCACTAATAAAAAAACTCCCAAAGCACAATAGCCCCAGACAGGATGGCTTTACAGGTGAATTTTATCAAACATCTAGAGAAGAACTAACTCCTACCCATCTCAACCTATTCAGAAAAATTCAAGAAAAGGGAAGACTCCCAAACTCTTTCTACGAGGTCAATATTATTCTAATCCCAAAACAGATTAGTTGAAGACAACTAAGAAAGAAAACCACAAGCCAATATCTCTGATAAACATACATGCTAAAATTCTCAACAAAATATTGGCCAACCAGATCTAGCAAGACATTAACAAGATCATACACCATGATCAAGTGGGATTCATCCCAGGGATGTGAGGATGGTACAATATTCTCAAGTCAATAAATGTAATACACTGCATAAATAAAATGAAAGACAAAAACCATATAATAGTATCAAAAACCATATAATAGCATCAATAGATGCTGAAAAAGCATTTGATAAAGTACAGTAACCATTTATTTTAAAAATGCTCAGCAAAATGCGAATAGAGGGAGCATACCTCAACATAATAAAGGCCATATATGAGAAACTTGAAACCAACATCATACTCAATGGGCAAAAACTAAAAACCTTCCCCCTAAGATCGGGAACAAGGCAAAGCTGTCCACTCTCTCCACTTCTGTTCAACATAATTTTGGAAGTTCTAGCCATAGTCATCAGACAAGAAGAAGGAATCAAAGGCATCCAAATTGAAAAGAAGGAAGTAAAACTCATTATTTGCAGATGACATGATAGCATACATACAAAACCCAAGAGACTCCACCAAAAAGCTACTCAACCAAATAAGCCAATTTAGCAAAATAGCTGGGTATAACATCAATATTCAGAAAATCAATAGCGGCTTTGTACAGCAGTAAGGAAACATCAGAGATAGAAGCTAGAAGAATAATTCCATTTACTATAGCAACAAGAAAAATAAAGTACTTAGGAATAAACTTAACCAAGGAGGTAAAAGACCTATACTCAGAATACTACAAAACACTGAAGAAAGAAATTAAGGAAGTTACAAATAAATGGAAACATATACCATGTTCATAGATGGAAAGAATTAACATCACTAAAATGTCCATACTACCCAAAGCAATCTATAGATTCAATGCAATCCCAATGAAAATACCAATGACATATTTCACATATATAGAAAAAAATACTTCAAAAATTTATACGGAGCCAAAAACAACCATGAATAGCCACAGCAATCTTGAGAAAGAAGAACAAGTTTGGAGGAATCACAATGCTGGATATCAAACTATACTACAAGCCTACTGTAATCAAACAATCTGGTACTAACATAAGAATAGACATATACATCAGTGGAACAGAATAGAAAGCCCAGAAATAAACCCAGAACCCTATGGTCAATTAATATTCAACAAACGGGGAAGGAACATAAAATGGAGCAAAAACAGTCTCCAACAAGTGGTGTTGGGAGAACTGGAAAGGAACGTGTAAAAAAATAAAAATAGACCACCAACTTACACCACACATCAGAATAAACTCAAGATGGATAAACATAAGCTGTGACACAATAAAGTCCTAGAGGAAAACATAGGAAATAAAATTTCAGATATCCTATGCAGATATATTTTCACTGATGCTTCTCCAAGAGCTAAGAAATAAAGGAGCAAATCAACAAATGGCACTGTATCAAACTGAAAATTTTCTGTTCAGCTAAAGAAAACATTAGCAAAATTAAAAGTGAACCAACTGTATAGGAAAACATATTTACTAATGATACCTCAGACAACGGTTTGATTTCCAAAATATATATAGAGTTTATGTGACTCAACACCACAGAGACAGACAACCCAATTAAAAAATGGGCAAAGGACCTGAATAGACACTTCTCTGAGGAGGACACACAAAGGGTCCAAAGGCATATGAAAGAATGCTCAACATCACTAGCCCTCAGAGAGATGCAAATTAAAACCACGATGAGATACCACCTCACACCTGTCAGAATGGCAATCATCAACAAATCAACAAAAACAAGTGTTGGTGAGGATGTGGGAAAAAGAGAATCCTGGTGCATTGTTGGGGGAAATGTGGGCTGGTACAGCTACTATGGAAAACAGTATGGTATTTCCTCAAAAAACTAAAAATGGAACTACCTTTTGACCCAGTGATTCCACTGCTAAGATTATACCCAAAGAATCCTGAAACACCAATTCAGAAGAACCTATGCACCCCTATATTCATAGCAGTGCTATTTACAATAGCAAAGTGCTGGAAACAACCTAAGTGCTCATCGGTGGGTGAATGGATCAAAAAATTTTGGTACATCTACACAATAAAGTACTACATAGCAGAAATAATAAAGAAACTTCTATGTTTTGCAATGACATGAATAGAACTGGGCAGCATTATGCTCAGTGAAATAAAC
This sequence comes from Noctilio leporinus, assembly GCA_004026585.1. Lineage (NCBI taxonomy): Eukaryota > Metazoa > Chordata > Mammalia > Chiroptera > Noctilionidae > Noctilio > Noctilio leporinus. Next base: position 88,086 of record PVIW01005549.1, on the reverse strand, counting down.
TAGTCATTGAAAAACAAATACCATATGATCTCACTCAATACAGGAAACTAACAAACAAAGCAAACAAACAAAACAGAACCAGAGACATGAATACAAGGAACAGACTTTCAGTATGCAGAGGGGTGGGAAAAGGGAAGAGAGGGGAGAGGGAGGCAAAGAAGGGGAACAGTTTAGTCAAGGAACTAGCATGTCCATGACCTATGGACATGGACAACATGTGGGATTGACTGTGGGGGGTGATGGGGAGGGTGGGGAAGGGGAGAACAGAGGAGGAAAAATGGGATAAATGTAATACAACAACAATAAAATTAAATTTAAAATAAATAAAATAAAATTTAAAAAAGAAATGCTATAAGAGACATTATTAAAGTTATAAAATTGAAATATATGGAGAAAGAGAGCAAATGACAGAAAACTGGAAAAAATAGTAACAACATTTTATTTTAAATAAGTATTTGAAATGATTTTGCAAAAAAAGTAATCCAGACATGCATCTCAGAACATGTTCTATTGTTTTTGGTTTCAGCTGTTTATCTTAGCTGGAAGAGTTTGCTTGATTTTTTAATGTTAGTTTTAGCTTTTTGATCTTAAACATTTTCAGTGCAGTGTTCTTGTTTTGACCCTTCCATTTCTTAAAATTATTAGCTTACTTTTATTTATCTCTCTTGACAATGGAGCTCAAAATGTGGCAAAAAGCAAGGATGAGGTAGTCAATATGTGCTGCATGAAAAACATAACACTGCTGCCCTTTCCTGGTAGCTCAGTAGGTTAGAGCATCATCCCGATGTGCCAAGGTTGAGGGTTCAATCCCCAGTTAGGGCATACAAAAGAATCATTCAATGAATGCATTTAAATGGAACAACAAATCAATGTTTCTTTCTCTCTTCCTCTCTGTCTAAAATCAATAAATACACACTTTCAAAAAGGTTTCTGAAAAAAAAAAAAAAAAAAGGTTTCTGTCTATGGGGGTGGTGCCTGCCACAGAGGAGGGGCCCCCAAAATATATACTCTCCTGCTCCATTAAAAGTGTCAGATTACATCCTTCCACCTCTCTCTCCATTATGTTCAGGAAGAGAGGCTTTACTGTGGTTTACCAAACTCCGCTTTTCACTTATCTGACTTGGGATACACCTGCATCATCTAACTAATTTCACTTTAAACCAAGATTTCAAAATGTCATGTCAGGCTTCTTGATTTTAACACAAAGGAACACATGAGTTTGCATTAGAGTATATTTATCAGCACTTCTAGGCTTGAATCATAAGTTCTGATTATAGGTTTCCTTTTTTACGAAAATTGATGACCCGAAATCCTGTAATTATAGCTAATGAAATAGCATCCTTCAGGGCAGGAAATGGGTTTTAATTCCTGGCCATACTGTCGATTGGAATTTCACAAGACACTTGTCTTTGCGCTTAGACCTTATGGGGAAAGGTTTACAGCATACTTCATTTCAGACAGGCTAACAGCCATGGAAAGCCAATTAAAATACTCACCATCAAATTGGACATTCAGTTAATTTTTTACATGCAGCTTCCCATATACTCAATTACAAATCTGAGAATCTACCAATGATCTATTTTTAATCTTCAGGTCCGCCACAGTTGAAACCCCTAACATGTGGCTAAAATTATCCTCTTTGGAAAGTAAGTCCTTTTCAAGTCAACGTTCTGTTTATAGAAAGGAAAATAAAAGAGAAAAAAAGAGAAAATGACCCAAGAAGATTCTCATCTCACGAAATTTAGGTTGTGTTCCTACATTATGCTGTCTTGCTTCTCATAAGCTATTTCCTACTTTCAAGGCTCTGATGTAAAACTCCATGTTTCTTATTTTCATTGTGATCCACTGGTTAGTTAACTTGCTCTTGCACTAGCGGAGTTCAGCCCTCCTATCCCTGACAGTGTTAGAAATCAGTAACTTTAAAGCTCAAAATCCTAAATTCCTGAAAGGAAGCCATCATGTTTTCTTTATTCCTGTTGCTCTCCAGAACTCCAGTACTAATGGTTATCACCCATGAAACTTTATTCCTTAGCACAGAATTGGTTAGGACTTTTGCAATATAGAAATCAGTTTATCACCTATATTCAAGATTACTGAAGTTATACCCATATCTATATATTCATTGAGTAATAATGAAAACCAGCAATTTAGCTACTTTGTGTAGATCAACATTTTAAATGGTTTCTTTTTACCTCCTTTCAAAATTTCAACCCAAGGTCAAAAATATTCTAGGATGATAACAGTAGAGATAGGCTCAACATAGATTCTTCCAGATCAGTGGTTCTTAAAATTTGATGTGAAAAGTAAAAATGCAGTTGTCATGGCTCCCACCTCCAAGGACTATTTAATTGTTTTAGGTGAATGCTAAGAATCTGCATTTTTAATAATTATCCTGGGTGATCCTAATTCTGGTGATTTTCAGTCCACACTAAGAATTTGCTAAATAATATATATGAATTTGTAATGATCTGGAAGTTATATATTTTGGCCAAGTCACTTATATTTCCTATGAAAACCTATTGGTATTCTTACAATATTATTGTGTACTTTGTATTATAAAATTTTATATACTGTATGGCCAAAATAAGAAAATTTCCATGTGTGTTGTGAAATTGAAATTACTCATTCATTACATTGGTTTAAAAACAAAACTGCCCTGGCTGGTGGCACAGTGGATAAGGCACTGACCTGCGAACCCAAAGGTCACTGGTTTGATTCCCAGACAGGGCACATAACCAGGTTGCAAGCCAGGTCTCCAGCCAGGTCTGTAGCTGGAGGCAGGTGAAAGGCAACCATACATTGATATTTCTCTCCCTCTCTGCCTTTCTCCCTTTCTCTCTCTCTGGAAATAATAAATAAAATCTTTAATTAAAAAAAAAAATCCTATTTAAAAAAGCCAAAAAAACTGGTCTACTCTTCAAAAAATCTCTTCAAGGAGTGAGATTCTTTCCTTTATTGGATAAATAGAGCTGTAAAACATGCTGCACTTTACTTTAGCTGCCAGGAAATTCAGAGTTGATTTTATGCTCAGTAATGCTTTACTTAACATAACTTTTATTCTCTATCATTTGCCCTTCATATTTAATACTTGGCACTTATTTATTTAATCATTTTGGTTCATTTGACAGTAAATTGTTTCAAATCCTCTTTGCAACTCTGCAGAGTGGGTCATAATAAAGGAATAATTAAGTATTTCATTTCAAAACAAGTTTGCCAGAGACACGGACTTTTTATAATTTGGTAACCCAAATTGAATTGTTGAATTTTCAACACAAAAAATTTGGTGTAGTGACTCAACATTCTAATTTCTAATTAGAAAATACCTCTTGATTTAAGATGTGTTTTCAATTAACTCTTCATCTTCAACAATCATTTCCTACCTAATTGTCTATTGGGTAACTGTCACTTGAGACATTTTCTTCTATTTATAGTTTATTGAGAACCAATCTTCCTTCTTTCCTCTTTCCTTCCCTCTGTCCTCTCTCTCTCTCCATATTACACACCCATGAAAAGCATCAACACCATCATGATAGGACAATGAACATGCATATCCATCATTTCCCAAAGCAGCCTCCCGATCCTTCACTATGTTTTCCTATGAAAGAATAAAATATTACATTTAATATTTTAATATTACATGTTAAATAATAACAATAACAGCCATCCCTCATATAGCACTATCTAGAAAGTACTGTTCAAGGACTTTACACATTCACATTTAATTTTCATACCAGTGCTATGAGGTAGGTATTGCTTACCCATTTTTACAGATGAGGGATCTCAGGCAAACAGAGTTTATGGAACCTGACCAATGTCATAACAGCTGTTATATATTTAGGATCTTTTTGAATGAATCATCAAAGGAATATTGTAAGAGAACGGTTTGATTTTAAATAACATCTGATAAAGTTTTTATATAGGAAACTATACTATAATGAGAAAAGCCCCAAGTGTCACTACAGAGCCCTCTTTTAATAGAAGTTCTATAGGCTGATGGAAAAAACAATTTTAATATAAAAAAGTACAAAATGAAATATAAAATGAGTCTATCTCCCACATACCAAGACTTCTTAAAAGTATTATAGTTCATTTTGTGTCCTGTCAGAGAAATAAAAGGTGAGGGCATATGCATATTTACATATGCACATGAGTATAATACATATTCATACATTTTGTATTGCTGCATGTGTGTTTCATAAATGTATATTTCAGCATAATTACACACTCACACATATTTCATTAATATTTAAAACAATAGGTATGGATCCAGAAATTGGGCACCAAATAATGCGAAAAGTAATGTGGAGACAGAAGTAAAAAAATGTGTATATCTCTAAAGTGATTTCTTAATTAAGTTTGGCATAAAATAGTATATTTTAGAACATATTGCCAAAATTTGCTACTTGACTGAAAAAGAAGCCTTGCTTTGTTTTCAAAATGAAATATTCTTATTTTGCATGAAAATTATAAAGTTCTTTGCAAAATCACTAGGCACTTCATTCTAAGACTATGTCAATCTTGAATAAAATTCTTTATTCTCAATTATATTATCTTTCTTTATATTAGAATATTTACTATTGTCTTCTGACAGTTAGCATTAAATCTGTGTAATTTTTAAAGGCAGAAGTACAAATGTTACATTGAGAAAAGACAACAGGTCCATATTTACATACTCCAAGTTAATTATGCTTTTTAAAACAATTGTCTTTCATTGCAAACATGAAAAAATTACAAGATTCTCTATGAAGGATTAAAAATCATATTGATTTTAATTTATGCAATTAAGAATTTCCTAAAACAGCCTTGGCTGGCATGGCTTAGTGGATTGGCACTGGCCTATGAACCCAAAGGTCTCTGGTTCAATCCCCAGCCAGGGCACATAGCAAGGTTGTAAGCCAGATCTAGCCAGGTCCTTAGCTGGAGGGAGGTGAAAGGCAATCATATATTGATGATTCTCTTCCTTTTTTCCTCCCTCCCTGCCCTTTTCTCTGAAAGTAATAAATTTTTAAAAATTCTTAAAAAAAATGTTCCTAAAATGAAAGTAACTTCCCCTTGATATTTAATCATATACCTATGAGATGCCTTGAAATTAGCATATTTTTCTAACTACATAATATTCTGCTAAACTATACAACATAAATGGAGACTATGAATATTTCTTGGTTGTAGATATTTGCAAAGTTATATTTTACATTTTATAAAATATGAAAGTATCAGAAAAATAACTAAATATCTACTCCAATCCTCACCCTTAATTTCACAAAAATGAGTAAATGAAAGCCTTGTGAGGTATTTTCAGAGTTGATGATTTTCATATTATTGGCTTGAGAATAGTTGGCTGTAAGTTGAAACACATAGGTGAAGTTAATTAAACATTTCCATCTATTTAGCTTCCATTTCCATAGCAAGATGAAAGGAAACCATTCTCCATTCAAAATCAGTGAACATTACTAATTACAAGAGTGTAATTGTCATTAGCAACTTCATCAGATAAAAAACACAGGAATAGTTGAACATTTCCCTTGCCATGGCCCTTGTACATCCTAGCTTGTTCCATCAGAAATCAAGCCTCCATATAGAACTATTGGGCAGAATGGAGAACGATCAGGCAGGGCAGATGTTTTCATGGAAACAGATGCTAAAGTGAGATACCACATTGGATTCCCTTACATTCAAGAACTATATTTGCAGGTTGCTCATCTGGGAAGCATGCATAATATTTTTCTGAATTTTACGCTGTTAATCCAATTATTGTTTTTCTGACCTATGTTCTCTCCAATTCATTCATGATTATGTTTTACTCAACAACACGGTGATTCTTACCAAAGCACTGTCTCTGTAAGTTTTCATTACACACTGTCTGCCCACATGGTCCCAATATAATTTGGGTTTAAAAATAAATATCCTCTTGCAATGTTCACAGATTTCAACACATATAAACCACTTTTTCTTTCAAACTCACAAAAATAACAAAACATCTGAAAAGGATATATGTGTACCTACTGCAATGTGAGGAAAAAGAAATGAAAATTATTTTTAAATAGACTCTAAAGCATATGTAATATCCTTGAACACTGGCATTAGAGTTGACAACTGTAAACCTACAAATTTATATTCAAAATAAATAACAATCTTTCGTCACTTTCCAAATAGCTCCATAACTATTGAGAACCACTTGTCTTTTCAACTAAAATTTGTTTTAATTTGAACTATTTTATTTGCCAGATATGAATAATCATATATTCTTATAAAATATTCCATTTTTTGGAACTCTCATGAATAATGATATATAAATGTTAAGGTTAATATAACAAATCTAACAAATGGTGAGTATTTATAGATAATGAAAAATTAATGTTAAAATGGTCATTGAAAAGAATTTAAATGTGTTAGAGCTTGTGCTCATTTTAATACAGAAATCATATGCTGTCTTTACCATGCTCATAACTCTCTAATATCTCTCCATTATGTCTTGAATGAAATCAGAAGTCTTTATTATGGCCTACAATATCTTACATCATTTTGTCCTATCATCTAGCATTTGCTACTAAGCCCATCCTTCCCCTCACTTCAATTACAGCAGCCTTAGGTGAGATACACGGAGACTTCTCCCACCTTGAGGTCTTTGTACTTCTTTTCTCTCTTCCTCTAAAGCTCTTCATCCAGATATTTAACAGAACTCTATGCCCTTCAGTTAGCCATCAGCTTAAATATTCCCCTGGAAAAGTCCTTGTCTGTCCCCTATTCAAAGTAATACACTCCTTACCCTGATTTATTTTGCTTACAGTAGCCACCATTGCCTGGAAGTATAGAATTATGTGCTTACTTTCTACCTCTCTTACTGAGGTACATGGTTCTTTAGGTGAGGAAGTTGGCAGTTATGTTTACAATTGCGGTCAATGACAGGTAGTAAGTGATCAAGAAAATATGTTAAATCAAACTCCGTGAGTCACATTTTGATTTCCTGAAAGCATAGGCTGCTGGTAAAACTTGGGGTTTCCAAAAACGCTTTCTCTGTTACTCTTAAAAGTGAAGAAAATGAAGAAGATAGAAGAACAGGCCCGCAAAGAGCAAAAAAAGCAAGACCTTTTACTTTCAGCACAAACCTTTCTGTTCTGTTTGACACTATTTCAACTGTCATCCTGCTCTTTCAATGTTATTTTTTTCCCATTATTAACTTCTGATAACTCTCTCCATGTTCTCCCCACACTTTTTACGATTTGAATCTTCTTTACATAACAGACTTGTCAAAACTTCCACTGTAAAATGGATTGCACCATGCCAGGATATGTAACTGCATACATTTTGTATACCTGCCTTTTAATCACCTAGATTGATAATTTCTTCCTGCGAAAGATTACATTTATCTTACATGTCATTTACAGATTATAGTTCACTATTTTTAAATAATTTCACATTATTAATAAATGATTGGACCTGGATAAAGAAAAAAAGTGTCACCTTGTATTTACTAGGTAAGAAATAGATCACCTTTCTTATCACAAAGTGTTATCAAAGTATCATTTTGACGGAGGGACTCCTTGCCTGCTTCTATTTAGATAAGGAGCAGAGCTTCAAAGAGAAATCAGCATATTCCTGTGCTGATTCACTTACATTTTAAGATATATCCATATCCTTCCCATAGGAACCTGCACTTGACCCAGCCTTCACCAGAAAGCAAACTGATTAAGAAAAGAGCCACTGACAAGCATTAATTCTAATCTTTGCAGAATTAGTTACAGATCAAAGAGGAAGAAGTCCCATAGCCCACTCTAGTCCAAAGAGAAAATAAAAAGGGTAGATTATAGAACATTTAAAGATAAAATGTTCTAATAATAAATTTCAATTTTTTTAACATTGAAGAAAGCAAAAATTAGATTAGCAGATTACGGCTAGTGTTGAGGTGGCACCATTCCCTGGTGAAGAAGCTCTCTGTTGTGCGTGGGTATCATCTTACACAATGATCAGCAACATGTTAACATACAATTTTCATTTGAATGCTCATTTCATAGGGTAATAAGTCCCAGAAGGTAGAGATCCAAACCTCAAAAATCTACTTAGGAAGGCAAGAAATAAAACCATACATTATACATAAAATAGCACTTACTAATGTCAAGAGTAATTCCAACCACAGACCATGTAGGCTGGGGATGCTGAGAAGGCTTCATTGAGAAGGTCAATGTTAAAGGCTGATTCTCAAAGGAGGAAACTAAAGGGCAAATATTCCCACAGTCTACTCAAGCAAGGAGCCATGTAAAAATGGGCTCAGAAAGGTAGATGATGTTTTATCCCTGGCTTTCTTTTCTATATCAGACTATATTCCACACTGTCAAATTTAGCTGCTGAAGCCAGTGAGCCAGGGGGAGAACAACAAAAAATACACAGGAATATATATACATGCTCAAAAAGCACAGTAAGGCTCTGAAGGAAAACCTAATACTCCTTTTTTTTTTTTTTTTTTTTAATTTTGGCTTGTTTTTAAAGATTTTATTTATTATTTTTAGAGAGAAGGGAAGGGAGAGAGGCAGAGAGGGAGAGAAGCATCAATATATGGTTGCCTTTCACCTGCCTCCAACTACAGACCTGGCTGAAGACCTGGCTTGCAACCTGGTTATGTGCCCTGGTTGGGAATCGAACCAGCTACCTACACTTTGGATTCACAGGCCGGCACCTTATCCACTGTACCACCAGCCAGGGTTTTAATACTCCTTTTTTTATTGAATGTTATTTTCACCATTCCCGTCTTTTCAATGAAAGAGAAGTTAAATTGTAGTTTTAACAACCACAGGTTAAAGCTTTTTCTGGTAATTTAGGCAAAAAGAAAAAGGAAAGAAAAGAATAGAAAAGAAAGGAATTGATTTATTTTCTTCTCCATCAGGCTAGGTAAAACACCATCAAGCAGTTTGCTGAGAAATGGCCTAACAGTTCACTAGATGAAAACATACAGTTGTGTTATATCAATTGTACATTATCATGATAAACCTCAGTACTGTGTGAATGAATACAAGGCTAACAGTAGCATTCAGGAAAGTGGAGTGAGTCACAGAGAGTAGAACTAGGAGAGAAGAGCATATTAAAGGAATAAAGAGCAAATGTACTCCTTTTCTTATCCCTGTAGCCTCAGCAGTAATCCCTAAGTAGTTATTACTGCACATTCCTAGATAATGTCTTAAGGTCTTCAAAAAAGGAACGAAAAATGAAATTTCAAAATATATGCTATTTAATTGTGTACCTATAAGCAGTCTACAAAAAAAAAAAATCTCTCATACATAAAATAATGGATTTTAAATAAATAACAGCTAAGTTTCCTTTCATTAGGTATTCAGAAATTAGGTAATAAGAAATTTGAACTTCACTGACTCCTTTTCAAAAATGAGAATAAATGAGGAAAGTTTACACAAATACAAAATACATGGCATCAGAATTAAATGAAGCAACTATACAAATAAAATAAGTATAAGACCAAGTTAATCTGTAGTCTAAAGGAAAATCCTAAATAGAAAAATCTAGACCCACTGAAATTTAGAAAATGGCCCATTCTCTAGGGTACTGTGCTGAGAAAACACATATTATCTGTTTCTGACATGCCTCTGTCAACAAAGTAAATGCTTATAAAAGATATTGAGATGTGCAGATTTTTTAAATGTGTAAATATACACATTTAAGAATATGTATGTCATGTCGAGTGTTGTCTCTTACTCAAATAACTAAAGCAAAATAATGACATAATTTGGTTACCTATATTGCTAATAGAGAAATATATATCACATTTTTCTACATTTCTTTAAAAGTTCATTTTCAACTACCACTAATTAGCATGATCTGTAAAGAACTCTATAAACATATATTGTAATATGTCAAAATAAAGATGATGTTACTCTTATCATGGATCCTCAATAGGAAGATAAGTTTTGGAACTTTGTATCTTGTAAAGGTGTATTTGTTTAACATGTTAGCGATGTAAGATACTGACCAGAGGAAAATATTTCAACCATTTTCAGTAATAGCTGTGTAAAGTAAAAGTCTGTATAAATGATTCTGTACAATATACTTCCAAAATTCCCCCAATGCTATGTAGTCAGAATAATAAAGAATAGCTAAAAGGTACTTAAAAGTTTATTCTTTTGAATGATACATATTTTATAACAGGCTATGTAGCAATCTATGTCATAAATTTGAAAATATGTAACAAATGAAATAGTGTATTTGTTGTATACTTTACATTACCTGAAATAGAACATATACAATTATATATATATATAGATATACATATACATATATATATATGCCATTCTAAAAAAGTAAATTTCATTGCTACATTGTTAGAAAAATCGCAAAGGAAAACAATGTGCTTATTTTTTTCAATAGCAATTTACCAAACCTATTAAAATCAATTTATTATAGAACTAGTGTTTGAGAATCTATAAATAGACAATTATACTAAGTTTTTTTTCTGAAATCATCGATGTAATTCTACCATATTTGTTTCTGATGAATGTACACTATAAATGAACTTTTTGTTTTCCTAGATTTGATCATAAATCTGAATATGATTTATGTAGTTAAATCATAAAGGTTACTCTAAATATGAACTTTACAGAAATACCATGTAATAACTTTCTTTCTCATATTGAAAACTTTATGAAAATATCTTTGTCTTAAAATGAGAAGTGGTAATGTTTGCAGAAATGGCACTTCTCAATTCTTAAGTTTTTTGTCATGAGTAACACATTCTGTTTTTGTTTTTAAGGGTCTAAATGGTTAGTAATCATGACCAAGGGTACAGATACTGCATAACATAAAAGTCTCCTCAAATTATTTAATGTGCCACCTGGTACCACTTCTCACTCTTAAGTCAAGCACCTGAGGTAAACTGAAGCTGGGCCTTATTAATGATATTTTCATGACATTGTTTTGATTATTGGTGATCATTAGGAAATATCCTAAATTTGACAACATTTAATTACTACCATCTGAGTGAAAAACAAGGCCTGGATGCCATGTCCCCAAAGGTCATTAGGACAAAGGAGGAGTTTCAGGTTCTTTTTCTCCCAAGGCAGTTTAGGCAATAATTAGAGTTTACATTATGGAAAGCAGAAAGGTAGGGGAATAAAACAGTAATCAGGGCCTACTGCAGGTCAATAAATATGTACAGAAAGGAAGCATGGAATGGAGTAATGGCCACTCATCTAAACACTGTTTAAAAAATCCAACATTCTTTCTTTTATTGACTTTTAAAAATTGTGCTTTTGATGTTTTCTACTTTAATTAAGGCAAATAGGAAGGCTTAAAATTATATTTTAAAGCATTTATTTTACCAGCAAATTAAATAATTACTTCCATAAATGGAACAAACATGGCTAAGTTATAGTATAATGGTATATTTGTCACTTCAGGGAGCACAAAAATGATTAGATGAATACACAATAGATCTAAGAAAGAAGACCCAAGCATTTCTTCAGACCAAAACAACCAACTGAAAGTTGTCTAAAATGACCTGGGAGGTAGAATATAATTCTCTCAGCTCTGAATTATAAAACTGTTAGCTACTTCTCCTATTGATAATGTTTGTATGAGATGGAACTTTTCATAACCACTATTTAGGATTCCATTTTCATTTCTATTATTATTAATTAGTGAACATTAACTCCATTAAAAATAATAACCATGTAAAAAGAGCTCAGAAAGTGTAATGGGAAATTCTTGGTCATCTATCAGGCACAGCTTGATATTAACTCCAACAACTGCATGTTTTCCACAAAGTTTATACAGTATACTTCAGCTTATAAGTATAAAACTAAAGAGTAAAAAATAAATTTATGCAGTGACTTGAGTTGAATATTTTCTATTTTTAAATAAAGCTTTAGGGTCACAATACAACCAAAGATAAGACACAGAAAAGTAGAATTAAAATAATCTATTTCTGTAGGAAAATAAAATACATTATAAATACATTTTGATGAAAAACTGAAGATATTTTCTAAGGAACTGTGCTATGTGATAAAGCATATGTTTTGTTAAACAATCATAAACTTTCCTAATAAATCAATTGTATTTTGAAAGCACCAACATTTTGACATCTGAAAACTATGACTACTATATTTCAGGATCTTTAATTAGTTTAATTTCTGAAAATTAAACTTTTCAACCTCAATTAAACTTGTCTTAAAAGTAACTCCCATTTTGTTCCTAATTTCTGAGAAAGTGTATACTTAATTCTTCTAATTCACTTATATACAGAATATCTGAATTAAATCTATTTCATTGAATTTACTCAGGCATCATGATTCAGTTTATTCTAAAAAGTAGATGCTTATAAGCATTTTATTATATAATAAAATATCATAAATGGTTAACATTTCCTCATTGTTATCCTGAAAACAAAAGTAAATTTCAAAATAAAATATAATTTGAAAGGCATTTCAAGAAACAAGTTTTAAAATAATACTGATTTCACATATTTAGAATAGAACTTTTAGCTGGATGAAATTAGCATCTCATCAACATTCATTGTAATAATGCCTATATTTAATCTTATAGACATCATATAGTATTAAGATGACTCACTGATACTTTATGAAAAACATTGCCATTGACACCAAAATTTTGAAATATATCTCCTTTTAATATTTCTTATTTCCTCTTAATATAGTACTTAACTTATGATTGGATGTCCTGATACTTATTTGCAATATCCAATTGTCCTTAATAAAGATTTCAAATGACAAAGGCAACAAGACCATATTATATGGTATGAAGATACTAGTCTGAAGGATCTTCAAAATGTGTCACAAAATTACCAACATGTAAAACAGAAATATAAGCAATTGAATATGGATTTTCACTATTTCACTTTTGAATTACACCAGTAGACTTCAACATACATGTGAAACTAAATAAAAATTACCTTATTTTACTTTACTGTACTATAATTTCCTTAGCCAAAAATTCTTCACATATAAAATATCCCACTCATTAGCTATATGACAACATGAGAAATTCTGTTCAACACAAGATGCCTAAAAATTAGGTTGATTTTAATCACATTATCATTTAAAGAAGGCAATTAAATTAGTCAGAAACACAAAACTCAAAAAGCAGCCTTGGGAATAACTTTTTCTTATAGCCATTATCAAGTCCCCAATGAATTCATTAACTATGCCAGAAAAGAAGCATAAAGCTGAAGAAAGAGCATTATCACTACTTGGCTTATCTAAGAACTCATAAAAGTCAAGGCTCTAACCATCTTGTTTCATTAGACTCTCTAATATGTAAATGCTACTACTTTAGTTTGATCAACATTATTAATCATCTCATATCTTTCATTTTTCTAAAATATCTTAATTCCAGTTTAACATTTACTTAAAAATATTCATTCAGAATATGCCCTCTTGCTTGCAAAACACCATTACCCCCAAATAAAAGAATGCACAAAGGAATTCTAGAAGAAAATTAGAATGCACAAAATTCTATAACGCAACCAGTTCTTAGGAAGCATCAATCTCACCAGATATTGTTCTACCTTCTATGTTTATTTAATGGTCATGAACCCATTGCTTGATGGGATTTGTAGCTTCGCAAAAAATGGTGGATGACAGTCACTTGCAGCTGTTTTGTTTTTTTTTAATTATGAACCTAGAGTCTTAAATATGTTGCAAATATCATTTCACTGCATTTTATAGTTCCTCAGTTTCAGCACTGATATTCTAAAGCTGCATAAATTATCAGCTACAATGAAAATGCATACATACGAGTATGAACATGTGCCTATACATTATAAAATTATTTTTACATGCTATCTATAACCTATACTTTATTGTGTCAATAAGAATTATAATTCTTAGAGGGCAAAATGCATGCCAAAAGTATTCCTTTGAAAGTAATGCTTCAAATATACATGAAAACTTTTTACTTGAATACACTGCAGCACTTTCTAGGCATTTCAATATAGTATATGGCTCATATTCATACCTTTACTGGGGCACAAATATTGTGTGTTTCATTCTTATTATATTTTTCTGTATTCACATCTATGAATTCTAAAATTCCTTTGTTGTATCTATCACTTCCAGGCATCAATATTCGGCATCAATGCTCAACTCCCTAAGCACTTTATCATACCCATTTCATAGATCAAAACGGTTCCTCAAAACCATTTATATCATGCTTTTCTAACCTCATTTAGAAAAGAGAAAATTTATTTTTTCTCTAATATATTGTTTAACTTTAGTGCATCCACAATCACCTCACACTTATCCAAGCTCCATCCCATTTCCCTCGATGGCACCTACCCTAGTGTTGTCATGGTGACGATGGTATACCAGAAGGCAGCAGGGATGCTGGTGAACTTGCTGGCGGAAGACCCTTTCTCTGCGTAGAACATAACTGTAGCGAAAATGATGATAGCCATGGTAAGCGAGAATAGCAAGAAGCCCAATTCGGATGCACAGCTCTTCAGCGTGTACCCCAGGATGCGCAGGCCTTGAGAGTGGCGGGAAAACTTAAAGATCCGGAAGACACGGAAGACTCGGAGTGTGACAAAGGCCCCGCTAACATCCTCATTGTCTGTCATCACTAGCCCAATGTAGTAAGGCAGGATGGCCACCACGTCTATGATGCTCATGACGCTACGCACAAAACGGTAACGACTGGGAGCTGCAGCCAGGCGAAGCAAGTACTCAACAGTGAAGATCATGACGCAGGCGGTGTCCAAGCAAAAGAAGGCCACAGCATACCGCTCCCCACAGGGCAGTTCTTTAATATGACCTGGGCTAGACCCACAGGGCACCGTTTCGACCACATTGGCGATGACCGAGACGGCAATGAAGAACCCTGTAACATAGTAGAACACCAGGGCCATGGTGCTGGTGTGGGGGTTCTCAAATGCCCGCCAGACCTTCTGTCGAGCGGTCATGGTGGGCAGCGCGTTCTCTCCCGTGTTGTCAGTGTCCGCGTCGTCCTGCAGGCGCTCTGCGTTTTCTCGCCTTCGATCCTTGTACTCCTCATAACAGCAGTCGCCAATAATTTCTGGGATGAGGCCAAAGAAGGCCAATTCTTCATCATAAGCAGAGATGCACTCATGGCGAGGATAGTGGAGCTTCCCAGTGCGGTAGAAATTCAGGATATGACGGAAAATGTCTGGGTCACGGTCAAAAAAATATTGCTGAGTCTCCGGATGGTAGAAAAAGTCCCTCTCTGAACTGCCCAGCAGGGTGTCTGGATAGCGTTCCAGGGTGTCCTGCCATGTTTGGAAACGGGTGCCACTGACATTCAGCACAATGAGAGCATCTTGAGTCCTTTTTCTCTCCTGCCTCGGAGGTGCCGGCATGGGCGCCGAGGCAACAGGCATCCACCCAATGGCCGCAGCCCTTGCAAAGGGCAGCCAGGCCGCTACGCCCGCCGCCATGGCGTCTGGTGGTGGCGGCAAGAGGCCTCTACAGTGGGTCTAAGCAGCCACAACCACCCACTTGCGCCAATCGAACAAATATTACAGACAGGTGGTCCGGAGAAACCACTCTTACTCCAAGGTAGGGCACCGGATGAAGTCACAGGTCTCAGAAGGGCCAAGTTCCCCCAAAGGCCGGTATTTAGAAAACAAAATGCCCTAACAATCACGCCCAACAGAACCTAACCAAACCTTTCCCAGCAGTTGAACCAGGCCACCGCTGGCCCAAGTTCGTACACAGGTGACTTTAGGTGAAGCAATTTCCTCAAACAAGTGCCTTTGATGTCTCCCCGACACGTGTTTAACGTGGGGTCAGTATGCTTTGTGGAGGGTAGGAAAAACGAAGGACAATCCCTCGGTGGTGTTCTTTTGACGAGCTAGGGAACGCTTACACCTTCCTTTTCGGCTGTTTCAAACCTTCCTTTCTCAAGTGGCCCTTCCCGCCAAAGGAGGCTCAAAAAGGCGACCTGTTGTAGCTTCCCAGGTGTGATCACAGCCAGTACCCCACGTCTCTTTGGGAGTCCGGGGGCCGCCTCTACCCCTCCGGCTGCAGGAGTAGAGACGCAAGTGCTGCGTGGTGGGCACGCTGGGGGGCGTTAGTATAGATCCTCCTCCCCCTAAGTCACAAGCACCCCTTGTGTCTGCCCAAAGCGTCGTCCAATCGCCCCTTCACTCTCTTTTCAAGTTCAGCTCAGGTGCAGTGTGACAGTTAAGGAGCCCGGGAGCTGGCAGCCGCCACCGCCTCGGCCGCAGCAGCATCTGTCTGCGCGCAGAACGCGCCTAGTCTGCGGTACATACCTGGCCAAGTGTGCACGGGGGCTGAGTTGCATAGAGACTTTCTCCTCCCCGTGCACCCGAAACGGGAAAAGCAGAGGGAGCGGCTCGGGAGCGGCTCGCGAGCAGCCGAATCCAGGCGCCGAGGGAGCATAAATAAAGCTCAAGCGAGCTCTGCTTCCCCTTCCCCCATCCCTCCGTGCTGCCCTCCTCCTTTTCACCTTCTAAAAGCCGGGCGCAGGCTAGCCGAGCAGCAGCAACAAGTTCAAAAGGTGCGGGGGAGGCAAACCGAGGGGACTCGCTCCTGCCAACTTACTGCGCCGCCGCTGTAGCCGGGGCCGGAGCTGCGCGGTGCGGAGCTGCGGGGCGCCTGGGCTGCGGGGCGGCCGGGGCTGTGGCGCTGCGGGGTCGAAGCCGGGGCCGGCGCGGGCAATCGCCGGAGCGCTGAGGCTGGAGGCGCTCGGCAGCGCGGGGGCGCGGGAGGGCGGCTGGCTGCTTCCCCGCCAGTGGGTGGTCCCGCATGTCCCCTGGCTCCCCGCGCCGCTCTGCTCGTGCGATCAATAAATAAGGAGAAAATAAATAAATAACGAAGCGCACGCCCCGCCACGCAGGTTATGAAAGGCGTCTCCCGCCTTTCCCTGAGCTTGACCTTTCTCCACCCCCGCCCCCTCGGGCTCCTCTGGCTCCACCCCAGCCACCCACCAGCCCCGGCGCAAAATGTCACCGAGGGAGAGCATCCAGGTGGATCTGCCGGGGGAGGAGAGCGAGCCTCGCTGAACAAAGGGAAGCTGCACGCTCTGGGTTGCGGTGGCTCGGTGGAAGAGAGGAGGAAGGGGACCGGTGTTTGCTTCTGTCTTCCTGGGTCCAGGTTCAAGGCGAGCGTGGGAAATGGGGAAAAGAGAGAGAGAGAGAGAGAGAGAAGCTGGGAAAGGCGGGTGAGCAGAGCGGAACGCGCAGGAATTGGCTGTCTTCTGGGGGCTACTGGGGGTAAGCCCTGCAAAGCCCCGCGGCGTAAATTTTAAGTGCTTTCTCCTCTTTTTCTTTCTTTTTATTTGTTCAAACCAGGTGTTACCGTTGCAGAGGTTAATACGTCATCTATCCAACTTGATGAAAAGTCTGGCAGTCTCCTCGGTCTAGGTCTTGCCACGACTCCTTTTCCTGTCCTTTGCGAATGACAGGAAGGATTTAGAACCCTTTTCTAAATGTCAGCGTCAAGGGGCGTGTGAATGTGCGTCTTCTTCATTCTCCCCGTGCATCCCTGTGCAGATCTCAACTGGCTAAAGTAGTTAAAGGTGTCCTTGTGAGGATCGGTGATGCGGTGAGAGATTAGGAAATTGTCGTTGCCAACCGTCGTGTTTTTAGTGTACCCACCCCCCCTCCCACCCCCAGTCATTAGGAATCTTCCTTAAACCAAACATACACCACTTATAACCACTAGATGGCGCGAAGGGAGAGAAGTTAAACCTATCCCTTAAGGTTTGGATGCTTTGGAAAGGTGAAGGATCAAAATGAACTGAAACATTAGAGGATCAGATCACGTAAACATCCCAGTTTTGGCTTTTAGATACATTACTCAGGCTTGAGTTTGCTCGTTGATGGATATGAAATGAGATGCGGAGAGTTTCCCGTTGAAATGCCTTTGAAAATTAAGTTTAATGACCAATAATAACAATAAAGGCAGTTGGAAATAGTGAAGTTTTATCTATGATGATTAAGGAGAGATGTCTAATTTCTACCTAAAAATGACCTCTTTAGGACTTGGTTTGACTGTTCTTGGTTTGTAAATTAAATGGACTGTGATGTATAGTCTTGAATTGAATTGAGTTTCAGTCCCTAGAGACAATAGGCATGAAGTGTTAACCTTAAAAAATCTAAAAATGAAATACCTCTTAGAAAAGATGTGACCTAAGAAAACAAATTATATAGAAAGCCACCAGAGTTAAAACGCAAACCTTATAATATAATACAGGATTTTCTATAGAAAAGGAAAGATGTTTTTCATTTACTTGTTTACTGGTATAGTGGTTTAAGGAATCCCACGTTAGTAGCTAATGAAGTTGGAGCTAATGCACCATGTTAAGTTGGAAACACAGATCTGAAGACTCTTGCTGTTACTCGGTTTGTATTAGCTGAGATGCAAGATGGTTGTCAATAAATCTATATAACCTGAGTACCTTGAAACATGTTAGCTGGAAAATGGAAAGGAGGGCACAACTTACACATATAAACATAGATGTGGAACTCTACAAAAACTCTTCAATAAGCAAAAACGTAAAATCTAATGTCTAGTCTGCTCTTCCCACTTCCTCCACAAGCTTCTTGATGGGGTGGAAAGGGTGTGGGCTAAGAAGTTTAAAACATCTACATTCAAATTCTAGCTCAGAAATTCCTCATAGCCTTTATTTCTTTTGGCAAACTACTTAACTTCTGCTTAGAAATTGTAGGTAATAAAAGTTAACTTTTCTGGCTTATTGTAGGATTAAACTGGATAATGTGTCTGAATACCAGAAGACCCTGGCACACACGGAAGGTACTCAGTGTCAGTTTCTCTGTCCTTTATTTAATACATAATGGAAATGCAAATTCTTCTTATAGCCTGTTTTGAAACTCTCACAGATTTATATTTTTTAATGTTTACTTTTGCCTATGAGTTCAAAAATTCTCTTGTGGTGATATACTGGTGACCCTGATTTTTTAATATTCGTTCATGCATTAGAATGCTATGTGAAGATTATGTGCACAGAATCCAGCAGAACATTCTGTATACCTCTCTTGCCCAGGGATTCCTGCTCTTTTGCTGGAATTCTCATTTTGTACACTGTGCTTGGTTGATGAAAGGTAAACTCAGCAATATCAAAATTGAATTCAATCACCCCTCTTCTCCAGTTGTCTACCCTATTTTCTCTACTGACAAATAAAGCTTAAGGGAGAAACCTGGTAGTCATCATAGACCATGTCCTGTCCTTCACTGCTGCCCCCCAACAGACACACACTCATCCAAAGACCCAGTAATTCTTGTATATTCCAACCTCATAACCAGTCCATCCTCATACTGCACCTAGAGTGATTTTAAAAAACTATTTTGAGATCATGATAAATTCACCTGCAATTGAGAGAAAAAATAGAGATCCCTTATACCTATCCCTAGTTTTCCCCAGAGGTAATATCTTATTCATTATAGTACAATGTCACTACCAGGAAATTGACTTTGACACAATCTACTAGCTTTATTGAGATGTCACCAGTTTTACATAGGCTGATTGGCTCTGCTTAATCTTCTCACACATGTCTATTTGTGTGAGTATGGTCACAGTAATCATATAGATTTACATCTCAGGAAAACCCTTTCAAGGACCCACTGGTGCCCTGACTCCCCCTCTTCCCGTCCCTAGTCTTTGTCACCCACTAATCTGACCTCCTCTATAATCTATCAATTCAATTTTATATACAGGGAATCATGCAATGTAATCTTTCAAGATTGTTTTATTTTGCTCGGAATTACATTAAGAAAATCCAGTTGTTGCATGTACCAACAGTCCATTATTTATTGCCGAAAAGTACTGCACATTGATTAGGCATTTACCCACTGAAAGATATTTGGGTTGGTTGCAGTTTTTGACTATTATGAATAAAACTGCTGTGATGTACAAGTTATTGTATGAACGTAAGTTTTTCATTTATTTGGGATAAATACCCAGCATGAAATTGCTGGATTGTATAAGTACGTTTTTAGTTTTATGAGAAGCTGTCACCATTTTTTCCAGGGTGGCTGTACTATTTTATATCTCACCAGTAAAGTTATCTGGTTTCTCAGCATCCTTATCAACATTTGGTATCATCACTATTTTTCATTTTGGCCATTGTGATCATGTATAGTGACACCCCACTGTGATTTTGATTTTCATTTCTCTAATGGCTAATTTTGGTGAACATATTTCAATGTGCATTTTGCCATCTGTATATTCTTCAGTAAAATGTGTGTTCCTGTCTTTTGCCCATTTTTCAATTGGCTTGTTTGTTTTTTACTGTTGACTTTTGAAAGCAATTCATATATTCTAAATAATTTACCTTTGTTAGATGTGGTGTTTGCAAATATTTTTCCTAGTCTGTAGCTTATTTTTTTCATCTCCTAACTGGATTTTTTGCAAAACAAATGTTATTAATTTTGATGAGGTTCAATTTGTGACTTTTCCCTGTATGAATCAAGCTGTTAATATCAAGTCTAACAACTCTGCCTAGCCATATGTCCCAAATATTTTCTCATATTTTCTAAAGACTTAAGCTTATGATCAATTTTGAGTTAATTTTTGTATATGGTTCTAAGGTGATTTAGGTCAATATCCTCTTCTCCCCACCGCCCCATAGCTATCAAGTTCCTTCAGCACCATTTCTTGAAAAATATTTTCTTCTTATGTTGAATTGCTCTTGCACCCTTGTCAAAAATCAGTATAGTTTTGTGATCTATTTTTAGTTTCTCTATTTTTTCCATTTGTCTGGGTCTATCCCATCATTAAAATGCACTATCTTTGAGGGGAGAGAGGAGGAAGAGGCAAGGAAGGGAACAGTTTAGACAAGAACCTAGTATAAAGGAACCATGGACATGGACAACAGGTGGGATTGACTTTGGGGGAAATGGGTGGGTAGGGAGGGGGACAGAGGGGAGCAAAAAGGGGACAGATGTAATACAACAATGATAAAATTAAAAAAGAAAAAAAAAAAAAACGCACTATCTTGATAAGAACCATAATGTAACTCCTAACATGAAGTAAAATGATCCTTTGTAGTTATTATTTTTTCAAAATTTATTTAGCTATTCTAAGTCCTTGCCTTTCTATATTTTAGAGTAAATTTGTCTATATATACAAAACACCTTGCTGGGATTTTAAATGGCATTGCATTATACCTATAATTCAGTTTGGGAGTGCTAGGAGTTTAATAGGCATTGCATTATATCTATAAATCAATTTGGGGGTGTGTACATAAATACATTGTTAAGTCTTTCCATCTATGAATATGGCATGTCTTTTCTTTTATTTAGCTCTTTTTATATTTCTTTCATTAGCATTTTAAAATATTCAGGATATAGATCCTATGCATGTTTTATTAAATTTATAGTATTTCATTTAGAGGGATTATGGGAAGTATTGTGCTTTTTAAAAAAATTTCAGTTTTTTAGGTTCATTGTTAGTGTATGGAAATGCAGTTGATTTTCATGTACTGATCTTATACCTGCAATTTTGTTGAACTTTCTTATGAATTCTTGGGTTTTCTGTGTGGACAATCATGTTACCTGAAGACAATCTGTGCCTTTTATTTACAGTGTTTTTTAAACACACCAAATTCTGCAAACTGGAAGTAGTTGAACAAGGTTTCAAAATAAACTAATACTCAGATAATGCAAGATGAGACCAAAAGGGCAGAGGAACTGAGATCCTGAAGGATTCTATATTCTTTGTTAATACAGATTTTGGAAAATGTTGGAAGACTATTAAAGTGTTAGTGACAAAACTGTAAGTCCAGGAACCATAGCCTGACTTCTTCAAAATGATGTTCACTAGAACAACAGCATTTTATTTCTGTATCCTCAGTATCTGCCATTGTACTTGGCACATGGTAAAAATACAGTGAATGTTTGTTGAATGCCTGAATGAATACTCTAATCAGATAGCTAATATGCATCTTTTCCCCATTATAGATTATTATTATAACTCTCCAAAAGATTGATATAGTCAAGTTGATTTATTAACAAAATGTGCAATGGAAAACAAATTGCTTTAACAACAAGACAGATATCCACATTTTGTAGAGCTGCATAAATAAACAGTGCTTTCCTAATGTACTTATAGCACATTGTACAATGTATTTACATTACCTAAAGTGTACTTATAAAAGTTGATTCTCATAAAGGTCCTCTGTGGGTGATTTTGTCATGTTTGTTTTATCCAAAAGGAAACAAAGTTCAAAGAGATTAAGTGATTTTTTCTAAATATATATATTTTTAATTTATTATTTCCAGAGAGAAAGGAAGTGAGAGAAGGAGAAAGACGTTAATGTATGGTTGCCTTTCACCTGCCTCCAGCTGGGGACTCGGCTGGAACCTGGCTTGCAACCTGGTCATGTGCCCTGGCTGGGGAATCGAACCAGCAACCTTGGAGTTTGCTTGCTGGCGCCTTACCCACTGAGCCACCAGCCAGGATATATCATATATTTTCTATGATTATATCAGATAAGTAGCAGAACCTCACTTGTTCCCAGGACTTCTGACCCAAAATCACATATCCTTTTCAGGCTAGGAAAACACTAATGTGCGCAATAGTAAAGCCCCTTTGCCAACTTGCTGTTGTTGTTAGTACTGGTGATTAATTTGCAGGGACAGGTGCATCCTATCTTACTCATTCCCATGGCACATCTCCGTCAGGTCTCTGCCAGGTCAGGAAATCAGTCTGTGGCCATGGACAAGGGGAGGTCTGCACCTGTTCACCCCATATTTTAACAAACTATGCTAACTGCTCAGGGGGTAAACAAAGGTTGATCTCTAGATTATGTATTTGACATAAGATGCATTTAGTGTATCTGATTATTTTCTTAGATGCTCTTCCCAGACAGCTTTTCCTTAGAGTCTGTATTAGGTTATCTTTATTCAATTTTTATTGAGATATAATTGACATGTAACATTATGTTAATTTTAGGTGTACAGCATAATGATTTGAGATATATATATATATATATATATATATATATATACATATATATATATCAAATATTGTGGAATGATTACTCTAATAAGTTTAAATACAGCAGCATAGTTACATTTCTTTTCTTGTGATGCGAACTTTTAAGATCTGCTCTTAGTAACTTTATTTCTTTTAACTCTATTTACTTATTTTCAGAGACATGGGAAGGGAGAAGAAAGACAGGGAGAGAAACATTGATGTGTGGTTGCCTCTCACATGCCCCTGGGACCCACAACCCAGGCATGAATGTGCCCTGACTGGAATTGAACCCGTAGCCTTTCCATTCACAGGTCAGTGCTCAGTCCACTGGGCCACACCAGCCAGGGACTCCTAGTAACTTTAAAGTATACAATACAGTATTATTAACTATAGCTATGGTGTATATTACATCCCTAGGATTTATGTATTGTGTAACTGGAATTTTGTACCATTTAACCACTTTCACTTATTTTTTTTCACTTATTTTTAATAACCCTGCATTTAGGTTATTTTAACATAGTATCATCTTTATTAAAGAGGAAAGGTCCTAAGTTAAGGAAGGAATCAATCAACTTATAAAATGAGTGAAATCTTTAGCCAGTAATTGAAATGATGTACTTTGAATTTTAATTAAGGTAGAATTACTTCACATTTTTATATATTAATTTTGTCATTAAACACTATATTTGTTTATACTGTTAAATATCAAGAAAGAAAGTCAATATTTTTACCCTGAAATATTTAGTCACAAATTGCAAACATTTCACACAAAAACTGTGATTCTATAGAAAAATACATCTTTTATTTTTATGCAGTTTCTAGGTGCCACATTATATTGAGTTTGCCAAATATATTTTATCCACAGGTAAACATTTTGTTTTGGAATCTTTATTCGTTGGAAGAGGTACATAAGCTGTCTCTCTTTTTTATTTCTTTTTCCTCAGGAAAATAAAATATGATATACCATTAAAATGGGGCTGACACAGGGGAGAATCACAGCACAGGCAATGCTTAAAACATACTTGAGATTTTAAAAAATCTCACAGTGTTCCTAGAATATGGTCATCATAGAAAGAGCAATGACTCTGTGTCTGTTTTAGGACCACTATTAAAAAGATAAGTTGGCAACCTGAATTTAACCTCTTTTTTCCCTTTATTAATATTATCAAAGTCTTTTACAAAGGCCTCTTCAAAGGATCTTCCTCCTTTTAAGATCTAGACCTAAACAATTAGTGAGAGAAACCCATTTTCAAGAACTTTATTTGCCATATACAGAACTCAAATATTTTATATAATGAAATGGACTCAACTTTTAAATTCCCATAGTGCTTCTGTGAGAACCTGTCACATTGTATCTGTTTGGAATTCTGAAAGGCTAACAAATTTTGTAAATAGATTTACAAAATCTAACGATCATGTTACGGAGTCAACATTGCCCCTTGGGAATGGCTGTAATGAAAGAACACAGTGGTTGTTTTCACATAAAAATATATTTTTGAGTTGAATATGTATGACATAATGACTGGTGGTCACGTGTTGTTTCTGTGATATAAGAAAGCAGGGGACAAATTAGAGGAGGAAAATCAGTTTTTAGCATGTTGCTATGACGGATCACTTCCAAGTACTAGGCATTACAAGTGCATTAGCATGGCTTCGGGTGCTTGACATCTGGAATTTTCTAAAGAAGAGAGCATGGAAATCTCTTTTAATCCAAAAGTAACCTTGCTTTTGAGTTTCTTTTCAGGATGTTTCCTACATATTTTACTCTGAGAGATTGTTTTTTTTGGTTAGAGATGGAAAAAGACGAAAGATAAGTGAGAACATATAAAATTGCTTCTTGGGCTCATTATCATATTTATAACTTTGGGATTAATTGCTATAAAATAATTTCAATGTCATAAACTGAAAATTGTGACTACAACTGAGAAAGAAGCAAGGTTTCTAAAGAAACAAAAGCCTTAGTTTTCAAAAGCTGGAGAAAAGATAATCCTTGCATATATTACAAACAATGTCAAAAAAGATAAATTACTTTTAAATAGTTTATGGTCATTGGAAGTCTTGAAGAAGTCTTACAAGGTTCTCATCACTTAAGAAACCACATTTTGTGAGAAAACTGACAATTAATTTGCTTGTTTACTTTCTTTAAAACTTGATATGCACTAGCAAACCTTTTTGATACCAAAGTGTATTTGCCTCATTATTTCTATACAGAATTATGTAACTGGCTTTAATAAATCACTAGGATTGGTAGAGTGTAAAGGAAAGCAAAACAATACAATTCTTATTAATAAAAATATTTGATTAATAGACAATCCCTGTATTACCCAACTTTTAGACATTGACATTATGCAAATCTCATTTGTTTACAACTTAGCCTACATTGGATTTTAATTTAAATCAAGAAAATTATTTACTAGAGGGCTATTAAACATATTTTTACATTGCAGCTGTTTTAGTCCCTCAGGTAAATACTTATTGAAAGAGCTTATTAAAGTTTGTTCTAATTATATATGTTTAATTTTAATTTTTTTCCCTTGTGTGAAACTTTTGTGGGAGCAGAACTCCCATTAGCTGTAAATGAATTCTGTGCATATAGATTTGGGAAGAACAGCATGCTTGGAATGCTTTTTAAATAATTGCCTTTAATGTTTTGATCTACATGTGTCTAATTTTTAATAATTTTTTAAATCAGGGTATAATAAATTATACCCTAAATAAAGAAATTTGGAAAGTTCAGTTCTTCTACCCTGGCAAAAAATTTCATAGTGAAGGTAACATAATGAATTATATAGATATTTTAAGCATATTTATAATATTTTATAAGATAAACATGAAACATCTAAAATATGAAAAAGGAAGTTAGGACAACGTGTGATATGAGGTTAAACTATTACAGGGGAAGCAGGTGTCACTTACATAGAAAAATGAATTGCAAAGTTAGAACAGAGGGGATTTAGAAAATACATATTTCAACACTGATCCTAACTCTCTGGGACTGTGTCTATTTCTATAACTGATTTAAAGGGAAAATAGAAAACATGCTTTATTTGATTATAGCTATATGCTGGAGAAAGCTAGACGAGACTAGACTGACAGGAAGAAAAGGCTACTCCAAAGAAAGGGCTCAATAAAAATCTAAATGAAAGATAAACATAAGGCCAATTATGAGAAGAAATGTAGCATGTGCGATTATGTGAGTGTCTGGTGGAAAGGCCAAGGAGGAGAAGGTAGGTGACAATGATGTGAGCCCAGTGATCAAGAAGACTAAGAAACAGGAGCTGTTACTCGGGGAAAGAAGATGCTGCCTCACTCAGGGGCATGTTCCTCCTGAGGTTGCAATAAGCTTTAGTATGTTCATGTTCGAAAGGAAGACTTGAGCTTATGGTTCCAGATCTTCTAAAGATTTATATTTTGATATGAAACATTTGAACGTTAGAATCCTGATATAGACCCCCAATTTTAGCTTTAGTTCTCCTAGATGCAGTGAATTCATCCTGAAAGTGGGAAAATAAAAGCCTTTAAGAGCCTGTTAGAGACAAAATGCAAAAATGCATTTCACTGACACTCATGGCCAAGTCATTGTACTCAGTAACAGTTCTCTCCCTAAAAGAGGAATATATTGTCATCAAAATAACTCGTGAACTCTTTGCTTAAAGGATATTAAAAGCATGTAAAATTCTCTTGTGTTTATAGAGTGGGACCATAAAGAATAACATCATATGTGTAGCCTATTAGATTATAGTTTAACTATGTAAATGTCTATGTCTGTCTTTCTGCCTTCTCTCTCTTTCTCTGTGTCTCTTCCATTTTAGAAACCATAAATTCACCCTGATATTCCCAATCCAAACTTCTTTCCTTCCTTGCTGTTGTTGTAGTGCCTTTCTCTAATGGTGAGAGTCCTGTTTCTCATTATTCTAAATGTTGACTCATTTTATTGACCTTCCTTTATGCAGCCAATTACCCATTGCTGCCAATCATCCTCATACTTAACTTCCAATACTATCAAGCAGACACTGCTACCACTGTCCACCCCTGTGTCTTCACACTTCCTTCTCTGCCCTAAGATGCCAAATCAAGCCTTGGGCCACCTTTACGTGACTGCCCCCTCACCCTTCCAGGTTCTGGAAGCATCCTGGGTCGCCTCCTCATAGAGATCATCATGCTGGGTCCCCAAAGCCCTGTGCCGGTCCACTCCCACACTGTACAATCCCTCCTTACCTACTGTACATAGCGCTAACACCAGCTTCGGGCCACCACAGATCAACCTATTCTCCTTTCCACCTCACATGTAGACATGTACTTTGTTCAGCCCTACTTAATGACCTAAGGAATGAATTGTTCAGGGAAGAAAGGTGATTGGAAAACGGATGAACTATATAGACTTTAAAGCTTAGTTTAATGAAAAGGTACTTCACTATATATAATTTTTTAAAAGAATTTATTATTATTCTTAGAGAGAGGGGAAGGGAGAGAAACATAATGTACAATTGCCTTTTACCTGCCTCTAGCCGCAGACCTGGCTGGAGACCTGCCTTGCAACCTGGTTATGTGCCCTGGCTGTGAATGAAGCAGCGACCTTTGGGTTCATAGGCTAGCACCTTATCTACTGTGCCACCAGTCAGGGGCTACTACATATAATTTGTTTTTGTAGGTTGCCATCATTTTTTAAAAATTTAATTTTATTGTTGTTGTATTACATCCATCCCCTTTTTACTCCCCTCTGTCCACTTCCCTACCCACCCACTCCCTTCCAGAGTCAATCCCACTTGTCCATGTCCACGGTTCTTCCATGCTAGTTCCTTAACTAAACTGCTCCCCTTCTTTGCTTCCTCCTCCCCACCCCTCTTTGCCCACTGAAGGTCTATTCATTGTATTCATGTATCTGGTTCTGTTTTGCTTGTTTGTTTGTTTTGTTCATTATATTGTCCTGTAATGGGTGAGATCATATGGTATTTGTCTTTCACTGACTGGCTTATTTCATTCATTAAGCATAATACTCTCCAGTTCCATCCATGTTGTTGCAAAGGGTAGGAGTTCCTTCTTTCTTTCTGCTGTGTAGTATTCCATTGTGTAAATGTACCAAAGGTTTTTGGTCCAATCATCCACTGATGGACACTTAGGCTGTTTCTAGCACTTGGCTATTGTAAATAGTGCTGTTATGAACATAGGGGTACGTAGGTTCTTATGAATTGGTGTTTCAGGGTTCTTTGGGTATAGTAGTAACAAGATCACTTTAAAGCATTCATAAGTTAAAATTGGTTCTTATCCATTCAGCTGCCCTATGTCTTTTGATTGGTGCATTTAATCCATTTACCTCTGTACCTGTGTTTATGTCTGTCTCTCTGTTTCTTCATCTCCTTAAAGCAGACCCTTTAGCATCTCCTGAAATGCTGGTTTGGTGGAGATGTATTCTTTTAACCTTCTTTTGTCTGGGAACCTCCTTATTTCACTTTCCATTTTGAATGACAGTCTTGCTGGGTAGAGTATTCCTGGTTGCAAGCCTTTGTTTTTCATTGCTTGAAATATTTTTTGCCATTCCCTTCTGTCTTGCCACGTGTTTCTGTGGAGAAATCAGCTGATAACCCTATGGGAGCCCCCCTGTATGTTATTAGCTGTTTCTCTCTTGCTGCTTTTAGGATTCTCTCCTTGTCTTTGAAATTTGCCATTTTCATGATGATGTGTCTTGGAGTGGGCCTGTTTGGGTTCATCTTCCTTGGGACCCTCTGTGCTTCATGCGTTTGCGTGACATTTTCTCTCCTCAAGTTAGGGAAGTTTTCTGTCATTACTTTTACAAACAGGTTTTCTATCCCTTGCTCCTCCTCTTTTCCTCCTGGTATCCTATTATATAGATGTTATTATGTTTCATGTTGTCCTGCAGCTCTCTTAGAACCTCTTCATTCTTTTTCAGTCTTTTATCATCTTGTTGCACTGCCTAGAAATTTTTTTCTACATTGACCTCCAGCTAACTGATCCGATCCTCTGCTTTCTCTTGCCTGCTTTTGATTCCTTCTACTGTGTTCTTCAATTCAGAAATGGTATTCTTCATTTCCTCCTGGTTCTTGTTGTTGGTGTCTATGACCTTTTTAATGCTTGTGTAGTTCTCAGCAAGTTCCTTGTAGTTCCCCTGGGGTTGCTTGTAGTTTTCTTTGAACTTGCTGAGCTCATTGAGCTTCCCTATCATCATTATTTTGAATTCCATGTCTGAGAGTGTGCTTGCCTCTATATCATTTTGCACTCTTCCTGGGGATTCCTCCTTTCCTTTTGCTGAGGGTTTATTTCTTTGTCTGCCCATTTTAGGTGACTTGTTTGTTTCTGCTTCGTGGATTGGTCTGCTTTGACTTACTGTCTTAGTGGTGTAACCTTCTGTGGTATAGAGGTGCACTTTTTTTACTTCCTGGATCTGTGCTTGATGACATCAGCTCTTGTCCCAGTCTGGGCCTAGTTAGCCAGTTGGAGACTACCAGAGATCCACTGTCTTTGTCTCCTGGAGTTGTTATCCAATCAGTCTGTGATCAGCAGTCAGTTTTAGGCACCTCTGGATGGGGCAGATGAATTCAGTGGTTAATCCAGTCAGCCTGAGATCTGAGGTCAAGTTTCCGCACTGCTGTGTGGGGCAGATGAATTCCTATGGGTGGGGCTGTGGCTTCCCCTCATGCTCCTGCCATTTGGAGAAGAGTGGTCTGCTGGCTGTATGAGGGATGGGTCAGCACTGGGCTCATGGACTATTCCCTCAGCTCTCCCCCTAAAGCCACTGACCCAAACCCTCCTTAAGTATCTCTGGTCCACTCTGCCCTTTCTCTGCTGGAGCCTGGGGGAGGTGGCTGCCACTGTATTTTCGTGCATGGTTTCTTTAAGAACTCAATCTCTCTCTCTCTCTCTCAAGCAGGCTACACCTGGCAGCTTTTTGCTTTTCACAGCTGGGTGCTATTTTACTCTCAGCTGTGTTGCTGGAGGCTGGGGGCTAGATCCCACCCTTCTCAGGAGGAGCCCCTGGCTGCTGAGATGTTTCTCTGTCCCTTCAGCTGCCGCCCAAGGGAGCCCCACCAGCCTCTCACGTCTTTGCACTACCTACCTCTACCTGTCACGTTGTGATGAATTGGCTCTTCTGTTCTGTCCATGGTAATAAGATTTCTTTCCAATTGGTATTCTGTTGGTTATTCTGGAAGATTTATCCCCAATTAAATTGTAATTCCAGTATAGTGTTGGGAGGAGATTAGTGTAGCTCCACTTACTCTTCTGCCATCTTGGTTCTCTCTATATAATTTTTTAACAAGCTTTTTCTAAGTGCATATATTTTCCCAAGTTTTGAGTAAAAAGATATCAGGGGTGTTAAACTGGTACTCTAAGTAGGAAAGAGGACTGGAAGCAATAAATAATCGGTTGCATGAAGGCGGAGCCACTGACAATCAGCAGCCACCTCTATGGAATCAGAGAGAGAATTCTAAAGTGTTACTTCCTGCCAGAAAAGAATTAACTTGGGACAGAAGTCCCAAGTTCTGCCTTTAGAATGGACTGCTTAAAAGATTGTCGCTTGGTTGTTGGAATCTGGAAAGTTGACTTCCAGTTAATTGTGAACTGATGAAGGTTCCTATGCCTCAACTGTGCAAACAGTATGGTGTATGCAGAACAACACTTTCTTTCCTCCTGGGAGCCTGCAGAATTAGTACAAGCTCCCAAAAGGTAAGAAGTTTTCCTTATTAGTTTCAGCTGTACACTCTGGTAATGAGACATTCTATAACTTATTAAGTGATCATCCTGATGAATCTTGTAGCCATGTGATACCATACATAATTATTAGAATATTAGGTAAAGGTTGCCTTGCCTCCAGCGGATGTCATGGACAGTGTGTGTGCTGCTGCATTTCCCCACTAGAGGGAGAGGACACTGAGTCACCTCACGGAATTGAGAGCGCTTAAGAAAACCGCCACTTGAATTCCTGTAGACACTGCGTTTTCCCCATATGAGCCAGCCATGCATCTTTGCTACGTCACTGTAATCAACCCTTGTAGTGAATACACATAGATGCTAACTCCCGAGAGTCTGTTTAGCAAATCTCTAGACGTGGGGATAACCACTTTTGGAAACCCAAAACACTCCTGAACTGAATTTTAGGTTTGTTGCGCCAACTTTTATTGAGTGAGGATAGCATGCAGAGCATTTGGGTAGAGAATATAGCATAAATGAAAGCATGGAGGTGGGCATCAGAGCAATGTTGGGGAGATGCAGGGATGCTCAACCAATTGATTATGTCTCTGCAGTTTCAGGAAAGTAGTCAGCAAATAGAAGCAGAAGACAGATCTCAGCAATTTTCACTGAGTATTCCTCTTAATACTTAATATCAGGATGAGGAATAAGTAAAATTGGGTGATTGAATGGATATTTAGGACAGTGAAAGAATGATAAGTTTTTATGCATACTCCACTTTTGAGTAAAATTATTTGTGCTATTATTAGTAAATTATTAATAGTCTAGAAAATTATGAGTTAGCTTGCTAGTTGTAATTTACATTTTCAAAAACAGAATCTCTTTAACCCAATAATTCCTTGCAATAAACTATGGTATATTTTTATCCTATGTATAAATTCTGATAAATATCAGAAGAGGCAATAAATTCAGCATTCTTTACTCGGTGATATTGGCATTTCATTTTATATATTTTAAGGTGTTTGTCAGTTTAAAAACTACCTTATACACTTAAAAATATAATACATCCACAAAATAAACCTTGCCATTTATGCGTTATATGCAATACAAAATACTGTGCCAACTTAAAAATACAGTGTCTGTAAAATATTGTGTCTGTATGGGTGAGGCTGTTAAGTATTTGATTTTAAAAACAAGGCTGTCCCTGTTCTGGCTGGGTGACTCATTTGGTTAGAACACCATCCCCTTCACATACACACACACACACAGATTGCACATCTGATTCCCGATCAGGGCACATACCTAGGTTGTGGGTTCAAGGCGACTGATCAGTGTTTCTCTCTGACTTCAATGTTTCTCTCTCTCTTTCTCTCTCTCTCTCGATATCTCATATATCTTTGGGTGAGGGTTTTAAAAAAGAAAACAGAAAAACAACACTGTCCCTCTTCATTCATTACCAGACCACCTTGGAAAAAAATATCAAGAGCTGTAGGTTAGAACCAAATCCATTCATGGTGTGTTTTTAGTGTTGTTATTTTATTCTGTTTTTTTTTCTTTAATGTCAAGACCTTCTCATAAGAGATCATTCCAAAGTAAAATATTACTAACTCTGCAATTTAAAATTAACTACGGAGTATTTCTAGTTTTCAAAGCAATCTTGTCTTTTTACAAACATTAAGGTATTAATTATATCTAAATAATTATTTGAATAAAATAAAATACAAAATACTTTTTTCCATTTTTAAAGTATTCAATTACAATTGACATACATTATTTATATTAGTTTCAGCTGTACACCCCAGTAATTAGACATTATGTAACTTACTAAGTGATTATCCTGATAAATCTTGCACCCATCTGACACCATACATAGTTACTAGAATATTACTAGAATATTACATGTGCTGTGCTGTACCTTACATTCCCATGACTGTCCTGTAATAATTAATTCATACTTCTGAATCCTTTCACCTTTTTCATCCATATTCGCCAACTCCTCTTCCAGATTCTATGAGTCTGTTTCTGTTCTGCTTATTTTGTTTTTTTAGATTTAATTGTTGATTAATATGTATTTATTGCCATTTTATTATTCATGGTTTTATCTTTTTTGCCTCTTTAAAGAAGAACCTTTAACATTTCATAAAATTTCTTGTCTTGGAAGCTCTTTATATATCCTTTGATTCTAAATGATAGCTTTGCTAGGTAGAATAATCTTGGCTATAGGTCCTTCTTTAATAAAATTTTATATTATCATAAATATTTCCTTTTGTACAACATAGATTTTTCATAAATAGGGTGATATTTTTGATATTTTAATAAATTTTATTTAAAATTTTAAAAATTATATAATTTTCTAAAAGCAATAATGGCAAAAATCAAGAAATAGTTTTGCTATTTTTAGAACATATTTGAATATCTCTGCGGGAGGTTTTCTGATTCATCATAGGTAAATTTATATTACTGAAATATAAACAGGCTAATAATGCCATACTTGGTGACTATTTACTCCATAATTTTTCTCACAATGATGTTTATGTGTCTCTGCCTATTTATTTCATGCTCCCCTTGTCTACCACACTCACAATGAGCTCTGCATGACAATGCAGACAAATAATGAAACATTTCTCATAGTGATGGGATTTTCCCCCCAAAGCCTATATGTTGCTTAGAGAGATACGCTTTGCTTCTGGTCAATAAAATAGAAAACACGTGGCTGAATCTGAATCTTTGGATTGATGATGTCTTAAGGGACCTTTTTATTTAGGAGAAAACATTAAGAAAGATATACCTAGCTTGCAACCTATATTATAAGTGAAGGAATCAAAAGAATGGGTAAGTTGGCATAGCACAGTTCGAATCAAAATTATAAGTAGTACATGATATTTGAAAGAATGCAGGAAAACACAATTTTGAGATATTTAAATCAATTCCTATATCTCAGTTACTAGTAAATTATTAAATGCACAAATACAGACAACTGCTCCAGAAATTGGTATACTGGGTGACATCAGAGGCCTAGTGGTATGAGCAATTCCTTTGGTGTCTGCCCTTGAACTCGCAACAATTTGAACAACTGTAACTCAAGTAATGATTTCCTGCTTAATGCACGAATACACCTGAGCAATATGTACATTGAAACATCTGATTGTGGGCAAGTGTAGCAGAAGGGAGAGGGGCTGATATGAGCCTAGAACGCAGCCTGGCAGCTCAGAGCTACAGTGGGGCTCTGAGGGGTGGGGGAGGAATCTGGTGGTGGCTGACACACCCTTTAGCTGTGAGGAGCATAAGATACTGTAGGCACTCCTGCAGGAGTGAGCAGTGTGAGCTACAGCTGTGCTGAGAGATCTGGGCAACGACACTCGGCACAGAAGGAAGTGCAGCTGCAATGTTGAGAGGATGGCATTTCAGACAGAGAAACAAAGCCATGGAGCCTGGCCATCTCCCCTTGGCCTCCTTAACCTCCCAGGGTGCACCTTCCTTTGCCTTTGGTGTTAGGTTGCAGAGTACATTATCTGTGAACTGAACAACTAGTACTAGGGAATCATAATTCTCCCTGAGCAAACTCTGACTGATCCCAGGTCTCGGGTATAAGGGGAACTTCATAGAAGACCAGGGTTGCAATTACCAGGAGGGCAAACTAACAAAGAGCTATTAGATTCCCCCTTCCCTAACAACCACCTCACATTATGGCTCACTGAGAGTAGTCAGAGAGGATGGGTCAGCACTGGAATAAAATAGAACTAAAGAAAAACTAGTGAATCAGAGCCACCTACTAGAAAATAGAAAGATATCCTTGTGTTAATCTGCTAGAGAAGGACTATTCACACACTGATGCCTAGGCAGAGAAATCATCCATCAAATAACATGAATAAGCAATGCAGTGAGGCAGGTCAGAAAAAAATATGAAAAACCTCCAGAAAACAAAATGTAAAGATATGAAACTATATGATATAAATAACAGAGAATTTAAGATTGCAGTTTTAAAAATAATGAGATGTGAGAAATTACAGAGATGATTTAGTGAGCTCCGAAAACAACTTAATGGACAGAAAGTACTTTATCAAAGAGATTGAAACAAAAACAAACAAAAATTATGTAGATTAAAAATTGCATAAAGAAGGTTAAGAATGAACTAGCAAGCATAGGAAATAGAGCAAAACAAATGGAAGGAAGGGTAGGGTAAGTGACATTGAAGACAGAAATCTAGAAATGATGCAGAGGGAAGAAAAAAAGAAACCTGAGCATTAAAAAAATAATAATAAAACAGCTCAATGAAAACAATTTGACTTCATCAGAGAGAATCATGTAAGATGAGAAGGAGACGGGAACACAGCATATTCAAACAAATTGTGGATGAGAACTTCCCAAACCTATGGAAAGAACTAGATCCTCAAGTCCAAGGTACAAATAGAGCATCTAGGTACCTTAATCCAAAGAGGCCATTGCATCTCCAAGGCACATTGCATTAAAACTCAAAAATAACAAAGAAAGACATCTCAAGGCAGCTGAGGGATAAAGGAAAGTAACCTATAAAAGAAAGCTCATGGAGTTTTCACTGGGCTTCTCAGCAAAAACTACAAGCTAGAAAAGAGTGGAACCAAATATTCAAACTGCTGAAAGAGAGAAATCGACAGCCAAGTAATATATCCAGCAAAGTTATCCTTTACATAGAAAGAAGAAATGAAGAATTTTCCAGACATACAGAGCTAAATGAATTCATCACCAGAACAACTCCATTGCAGGAAATACTCGAGGAGGCTCTTCTAGCTGAAACAAAAAATAAAGTGTCACAAACCTATGAATAAGATCTCCAACAAACTTACAGCATAAATGGAAAATTTGTGACAACATAAACAAAAAATGGGAGGGAGAGACCCTATTTTGCAAAGGATGATGGAGATCAAATACATAAAAAAGAAATAGGTGTACTGTATACATGAAAATTTCTTTTTCATAAACCTAATGTTAACCACACATAAACCCCCAAAACTGAGACACATAGTTTTAAAAAAGAGGAAACAGAGGAATACCACCAAACAAAAACAACACATGGGAACACAAAGGAAAGGAACAAATGAAAGCAAAGAACTACCAGAAAACAAAAGATAAAATGGCTATAGGAAATCCTCATACATCAATAATTACCCTAAATGTAAATGGATTGAATTCACCAAAAAAGAGGCACAGAGTGGCAGAATGAATTAAAAAAACAAAACCCAACCATATGCTGCCTGCAGGAGACACATCTAAGTGGCAAAGGGAAAGGTAGATTTAAAGTGAATTATTAAATGTGCAAATACAACTATACCAGAAATTGGTATACTGGGTGACATCAGAGATATAGTGGTGTAAGGAGTCCCCTTGGTGTCTACCCTTGAACTGTCAACAATTTGAACAAGAAAATAACATCCATAAAAAAACAAGTATAGCCATACTTATATCTGACAAAGTAGGTTTTGAGATAACAGTGTCAATAAGAAACAAATACGTACATTTTATAATGACAGAGGGGATACTACATCAAGGAGACATAATAATGCTCTTAATATACATGTGCTATATTGGATAACACTAAACTATATAAAGCAACTACTAACAAAACTAAAGGGAGAAACAGATCAAAACACAATCATAGTTGGGGACCATAACATTCCTTTTTCAGCTCCAGACAGGTCATCCAAACAGAAAATCAACAAAGAAATATTGACTTTAGATGGAACAGTAGATCAAATGGAAATAACTGACAAATTTACAGAGCCCTTCACCTACATTACAAGGCCTATCCAGAAAGTATCCAGCCATGTGCTATTAAAAATAGAAATTTATTAAAGAAGATATAAGATACAAGAAACAACGGACACAGGGCAAAGGACAACAATACCTCAGTCCCCTTCAAAGTAGGCACCTTAGGACCTCACACAGTTCTCTCAGTCACCATTAGCAGCCTCATCATATTTTCCTGAATGCTATCAATGGTCTAAAAATCTCTTCCCTTTCAAAGGTGATTTTAATTTTGGGAAAAATCAGGAGTCACAGAGCACCAAATCCAGGCTATAGGTAGGCTGAAGTCACCTGGCTGATCTGCTATTTCACCAAAAACCATGCACAAGATGTGATGCATGAGTGAGCACATTGTGATGAAACTGCCAGTCACCAGTTGCCCACAGATGCAGTCTTGTGAGTTATCCAAATAGCTTCTGCCAAGCAATGTTCAAGCTTAAAGCAAAATTTGATGCAGATTCCTTACTCTACTCACTCAGTCACTTTGAATGCAATAGCCACACAGTACAGATGCTCAACTCAATGGGGCCTAGTGACCCAACTGACTAGTACAGTGAAGTCATTGTTCATTCATGTGCATTCCAATCTACTCACTTGGCTGTCAAATTATATTGATATCACACAAAACCATCCTCATTATATTGACAATGGCTGAACTTTTTCCAGACAGACCTGTGTACATTCTTCTCCAGGGCACATGGAACATTCTTAAGGATAGAGCATATGCTGAGCCACAAAACTAGCCTCAACAAATTCAAGAAGATGA
Source organism: Noctilio leporinus (assembly GCA_004026585.1). Lineage (NCBI taxonomy): Eukaryota > Metazoa > Chordata > Mammalia > Chiroptera > Noctilionidae > Noctilio > Noctilio leporinus. The sequence continues at coordinate 50,963 of PVIW01005549.1, read as the reverse complement.
AAGTATACCAAGCTTATCATCTCACCACAATGCTTTAAAATTAGATGTCAACTACAAAACGGAGGTGAGGAAACCCACAAATATGTAGAGCTTAAACAACATACTACTAAAAAATAACATGGTCAAAAAAGAAGAGGTGAGATCAAAAGATACATACAGACAAATAAGAATGACAGTGTGACATTATTAAAACTTCTGAGATGTAGCAAAAGCTGTAATATGAGGGCAGTTCATGTCATTACAGGACTACCTCAAGAAACAAGACAAATCCCAAGTTAACGAACTGATATTACATCGTAAAGAACTAGAAAAAGGCTGAAAAGAAATAAAAATGAGAGCAGAATTGAATGAAATAGAGAAAAAATGATTATACAAAATATTAATATAACAAAAAGCTGGTTCTTTGAAAAGATTAATAAAATAGACAAACTCCTAGTTAGACTCACTAAGGAAAAAAAAAAAAAACTTATATAAACACAATCGGAAATGAAAGAGGAGAAATTACCACAGACATTAGAGATAAATCAGGTTATAGTAAATATTATGAAAGATTGCCACCAAACTTAATAACTTAGAAGAAATGAATAACTTCCTAGAAACATATAACCTTACTAGAATGAATCATGAAGAGATAGAAAACCTAAATAGAGTGATAACAGTGAAGAAACTGAAACAAGCATCAAAAACTTCCCTCAAAATAAAAGTCCAGGGGCAGATGGCTTTACTAGAAAGTTTTACCAAGCAAAGAGGATTTGATATCTACCTTTCTCAAATTCTTCCAAAAAATTGAAAAAGGGGCAACTTATCCTAACATTTTTATAAAGCCAGTGTAACCCCCAATACCAAAACCTGACAAAGATAACACTAAAAAAGAAAACCACAGACCAATATCTCTGATGAATTATGATGCAAAAATCTTAAACAAAATGTGAGCAAATTGAAAGCAAGAGTACACTAAAAAATATAATAACATCATGGTTTATTCCAGGAGCACACACACAAATCAATGTAATACACCAGATTAACACCAAATTAACAAAACCAAACATCATATAATTTTATCAATAGATGCAGGAAAAAGCATTCAGTAAGAAACAACGTCCATTTGTGATTACTCAATAAATTGGGTATAGAAGGAAAGTATCTCAACATGATTAAGGCTATGTATAACAGACCCCCAGCCAACATCATACTCAATGTTGAAAAACTAAAGCTTGCCCTCTAAAGTCAGGAACAAGATAAAGATGCCCACTCTCACCACTCTTATTTAACATAGTGCAGGAAGTCCTAGCTAGAGCAATTGGGCAAGAGAAATAAATAAAAGACATCCAAGCTGGGAAAGAAGAAAAAGCATCACTTTTTGCACATGACATGATTCTGTATATAGAAAACCCTAAATCTTTTATTGGAGGGAGACTATTAGAAACAATAAATACAGTGACGTTGCAGGATACAAAATCAATGTACAAAAATTCACTGCTCTCCTAATACTAACAATGAAACTTCGGAAAAAGAAATTAAAGAAAATAGTTCCTTTGGCAATTGCAACCAAAAGAATAAAATGCCTAGGAATAAACATAACCAAGAACACAAAGGACCTATACACTGAAAACTACAAAGGATTTTTGAAAGAGATTGAAAAAGATACAATGAAATGGAAAGACATCACCGTTGGGAGAATCAACATAGTTAAAATGGCCACATTATTTAAAGCAACATACAGGTTTAATGCAATCCCCTTAAAAACCTCAATGTCATTCTTTAAAAAAATAGAACAAAAATCACCAAACTTGCAGGAAACCACAAAAGACCTCGAATAGCCAAAGTATTTATGAAATAATGAATGGCATATGCTAAAGACTTACATTGAAAATATCAACCTATATAAAATAGTTTTTACAATGGAATGCAGTTATAATGAATGTGTCAGGACTCTTTTCTCAAAGACTTGTTAACTATAGTGCAATTAGGTATAAACTGCCATTCTAGTGTTCTATTCTAGTCATTGAAATGATGTTGTTGTTTATATGTAGTAAAACTATATGACCAGTAGTTTGCTGGTAGTAGCAATGGTAACTTGAATGAAACAATCTGAAATTATAAAATTTGCAATCAAAATTATAATAAAATAAAAAGACTATACATCAATATATTTGAGAACAAGAGTTAACTCACATTTATGGATCAGGCTTAAAGTTATGTTTATCTTTTGCATACAGACATAGGTAAAAATGAATATATGCATAAAAGTCAGAGACTTGGGATTCAGTGTTATACCACAGATATCACTTGGCAGTTTCTTATCATTTGGTGATAGTGCTATGAAATTGGGTTGACTTTAAATATTATTGTTCTTTTCAACATACATTTATTGAGTGTTTATGATAAAGAAACATGTGTCACAGAATGTCAAAAATGGCATGGTCCTTACCTCAAAGGTCCTTTAAAATAGTGAAGGTGGCAAAGAAAATAAAAGCTATTATGGAAGGTATAAGCAATGTAGCATGGGAGCAAAGGATGAGGAGAAATGAATTCTGACCCCAGTGGAAAGATGAAGAGAAACAGAATGATGTAGTAGGATATTAGTGATCCTAACAGGATGAGTCATATTTAGATAATGAGGTAGAAAGCTCAGATGGGGGGAGGGGAGGCATTTCTTCCCAAAGAAATAGTGCTGCTGTTTGCTGTATGAGAAAGTTTAATTGAATAGGGTAAAATAAGAAATTAAATTGAAATACTTGTAATGCCTTCTGTTTTGAGTCAATGAAAAGTTTACTTGCTATTTTTGTAAGGTAAAGTGCTTAAAACAAGGTAAAAAGTTACTCTTGAATCTACCCATTCCTTTTCATTTCTTCCATAAATTATCTTCCATTCAGACTATGGTCACAGTCTCCTCACTGGTTTCCCTGCAACAGTTTCTTTTCCACCCAGGCTAGGTGTACAGTACACAGACGTATACTGGAAAAGGAAAAGTTAAAGAAACATACAGGTTTGCTTTATTCCTCTGCTGAAATTCTTGAAGAGCTCATCATTGTTTGGAGTACCGAGTTGCAATGTTCTCTGCAATGGCTTCATTTCCTGAAATCTGCACGCCTCCCTGCCCTCTCTGTAACCCCAAAAATGACTGCCAATACATACATACTGCCCTAAGTCATGTCAGACTACTTGCAAATATCCTGATTTTCTTTTTATTCCTTTGTACGTGTTGTATCTGTATTTTCTGATTTAAAATATTTCTCCCCTTCTCTGTCACGTTCCTACTCAAATATATCTTTAAAATTTTTCTTCAAAACCATGAGTTACATACTTCTTCCTCTTTATTCCCATGTAATGTAAACTGGTAAAATAGTATTTAAATTCTGCAAGATTGAAATGATATTCAAATTATCTTCGCATCTCACTTCATAGAGTCTTAATTGGTGCTGTTTTTTAACCCTAAATACAGTTTTTTTCCTACTCATTCTCATGTTACTTCTTGAGAAAAGGAAAACATGGGAAGCATTTAACAAGAACCTAAACATAATTTAAAATAAGCTAAATTATGAAAAGGTAACAAAACACTATCTTAAAAGAGTTTTGACTCTATCCATCATTTCAAAGGCATGTTTATAGGTATAGATATTAATGAGAGATAGCAGATTTGTTGAAGGATATAAATGGCACTATAAAAAGTTTACCCATATAAATTTAGATCTAGCATTGCTTGTGCATGGATGTCTGCTATATAATTAGCCATATTACTTGGAATTGTAATTAAAGATGATAAATGGTGATTTTATACTAGATGGTGTACAACTCTCTTTCCTCCATACTTGGTGTTCATATCAATGAATAGAATAATGTTAGTGGATTGTCACTTACAGCAAAGAAATGTGTTTTATGAAAGAAAAATATAATTTGACTCTAAGTCATAAGCTGCAAAGGGTCTAGATTTTACATAGATCTATTCTCTCATCAATTTCAGTTTATAAAACATGCTCATCATTGAACACTATAATCTTTGGAAGGATATTAAGCTGTTGAGCATGTGTATATTTACAGTCTATAGGAATCTCTCCAGCTACATGCAATTTTATACCAATTTAAACAAAATTATTTTTAAATCTGAAATTTACAATACCCAAAAAAGCAATGTTGAATTTGAATAATAAACAGATTCATAGTGAGTCATAAATGTAGATTTTAAAAATACATGACAAGAAAGTCAATGTTAATGCTCAATTTACCAAAGGTGTTTAAAAATTGGATCTATAAATAAATACAGCAGATTGTAAGCTATCCAATCCAACAAGTCACTTTAATATTTGTATCATTAATCTGGGTACATTATAAATATATGGTCTGGCTAACATAGGCAGCCAGCACCACATACCATGTGATTGTTAATTTCATGGGTTAAAGGCTGGGTATATCCATTTTAGTTTCTAAGTCATTTTCTGATGGAGTATCAGTAGAACTTGCCTGAGTTTTGACTTTTATAATAATGTGAAAACACTTTGATAAGAGGAAACATGATCATTAAAACATACTGTTTTTTACTTGGTGGAAATAAAGTAAAAATGAATGCTTTATGTGGAAAATGATTAATAATTATATCGCTTGTCTATTCTACATTATATAATGTCATAGTTACTGCTTCATGATTAACTCCATGCTCATGGGCTCAGCAAAGGAGGTAATTGCTAGGAACTGAAAGAGATGGGGCCAAGTTTTGGAAGCAATTCAAATTTAAAATTATATTTCTAATATAAATCTCCATAAATAACCATGAAGATATATTTCAGGTAGGATAGAATATTATCATAGGTTATTTTTGGAATTATAAGCATACTATTTTTTAAAAATATTCAAACATATAATTCTCATTTCAAATATAGTGAATGAATAGCTCAGAGTATCTCTTCTGAATATAAACTTTATTATCAGCAAATTTATTCCAGAACAAACAAGACAGCAGGAATGAATAAAAAGAAAAGGGCAGCAGGAACGCTGATACATTTGAGGACACGGATTTTATTTTATTTTATGCCTCTGTTACGAGGCATCTTGGATTTGTGGTAGCAGGAGTGTTGCTTGAGAATAGGGTGAAGACCAGCTTAGTTTCAGGGCTCATGCAGTTCTAGTTCACACCACAGAATGTGAAAAAATATGATAGACTTGGATATGCTTTGTTGACCTCATTTAAGATCAAAAAAATATTTCTGGAAAACTTTTTGAAATCAAATTAATTTTGTTTTATTTATATATAATAAAATATTTCTATTAAAGTGCATATTATAATAACTACAATCAACATATGGAAAACTTTCATCACCCCAAAATATTCCCTATGTCCCTTTCCAGTCAATTTGACCCATTACAATCAACCCCAGGAAATCATTAATCTGTTATTTTGCTATAAATTTATATTTTTCTAGGGTTTCACACAAAAGCAATCATAGGATATATCCTTCATGCCTGAAAAAGTCTTAGAAAGTTTACCAGCCTTTTTGAATCATATATCTTCATTTCTCTTGGGTAAATACCTAGGCTAGCAATTGCTAGGTTTTATTATATACATGTTTTGTTATTTAACAAACTGCCAAAAATGTTTTGCAAAGTGACTGGAGAATTTATATTTCCCTTAGCAAAGAATGAAAGGTCTAATTGCTCCACAACCTCACCAATAGTTGGAATGGTTGATGTTTACAAAGTTAGTAACTTTAATGAGTATGTTTTGGTATCTAATTGTAGATTTGATTTACATTTACCTGATAATAAATGATGTTGAGTATTTCCATGTACATTTTGTTCACATTGTTGTGAGTCATCTATTTGAATCTCTTGCCTTGGATCATTTACTAACTTTTGAGTTGTAACAGTTGTTAAATGTTCATTATACAAAGTCAAAGATTGATACATAGATTATGAGCATCTTCTCTTGGGCTATGGCTTGCCTTTTCATTTTCTTTGTAGATGCTTTTGAAGAGTCTAAGTTTGAACATGGATGGAACTGGAGAGTATTATGCTTAGTGAAATAAGCCAGTCAGTGAAGGACAAATATCATATGATCTCACCTCTTACGGGACAATAATGAACAAAACTAACAACAACCAAAACAGAACCAAGTATATGAATACAGTGAATAGGCCTTCAGTGGTCAGGGGAACAGGGTAGGGGGGAGGGAGAGGTAGAGGCAAAGATGGGGAGCAGCTTAGACAAGAACCTAGTATAAAGGAACCATGGACATGGACAACAGGTGGGATTGACTTTGGGGGGAATGGGTGGGTGGGTGGGGGGACAGAGGGGAGCAAAAAGGGGATGGATGTAATACAACAACAA
>PVIW01005549.1:0-44542 GCA_004026585.1 Noctilio leporinus | reverse complement strand
GAGTCTAAGTTTGTCATAGTGGTGAATTCAACTTATCAATTGTTTTTCATGTTCATATTTTTTTGTCCTAACTTTTTTTTGCCAATCAGAAAACCTTATGTATTTCTCCCATATTTTTTCCTTTGGTTTCATTTTATTTTAGTTTTGACATTTCTATTTAGATCTGTGACTCATTTCACAGTTAATTTGTGTATATGGCATAAGGGTCAAAGTTTATTTTTTCTATACAAATATGTAGTTTTTTCCAGGACTATCTATTGAAAAGACTCTTTTTTACCTATTAAACTACCTTGGTAGCTTTGAAAAGTATTGAGCATAATAAATATGTAAATCTATCTCTGGATTCGGTATTGTGCTCCACTCACCTATAGCTGTACTTCACCTTACATCAGTACTATCCATTTTTCACTACAATGGTAACTTTATATTGGTAACTCTATAACTGTCTAAAGCAAGTAGTTTAAGTCTTCTTACTGAGTTCATATCTTCAAAATTGTTTTGCCTACTATATAGATTGTAGAATCATCTTATTAATTTCTGCATAAAAAGCCTGTGGAAAGTTTGTTGAAATTGCCATGAATTTATGGACCATTTGGGATAATTGTCAGTTTATGATAAAGAAACATAGTACAGCTCTTCATTTATTTAATTCTTTAGTTTCTCTCAGTGGTTCTTTGTATTTTGCAGACTATTTTGTGAATTCATATGTTATATTCTTGAATGCTATTATAAAGTATTTTGTAAAACTTTCCATTTCTAGCTGTTCCTTACTAGTACATAGAAGAATAATCAAATTTGTATTGACCTTGTATCATGGAATCTTGTTAAACTGACTAGTAGATCTTTTGCAGTTTCCTTGCTTTGCTTGTTTATTTATTTATTTTTGAATAAAAATATGTTGCCATACTCTATATTCAAAGATGACTTTAATTCTTTTCCAATTTATAAGACTTTTATTTATTTTTCTTACCTTACTGTAGTGGTTTATGTCTCTAACACAATGTTTAACTGAAGTGGTAAAAATGAACATTCTGCCCTGGCTGGTGGCACAGTGGATAGGCACTGGCCTGCGAACCCAAAGGTCATTGGTTCAATTCCCAGCCAGGGCACATAACCATGTTGCAAGCCAGGTCTCCAGCCAGGTCCATAGCTGGAGACAGGTGAAAAGCAACCACATATTGATGTCTCTCTCTGCCTCTCTGCCTCTCTCCCTCCCTGTCTCTGAAAATAATAAAACAAAATTAAAAAAGAAAAAGAACATTCCTTCTATGTTTGCCTATCTTAATGGGAAAGCATGCAATCTTTTACCTTGATGCATATTGTTAGCACATTTTTCCTATATTACCATCAACACATTGAGGAAATTTCCATTTATTTTTAATATGCTGAGCATTTTTATATATTTTAAATATTTAATTTGCACAATTATTTTTCTGTATCTTACTAAGTAATGTGATTTTTGTTTTTTATATTTAATAATATAGAAAAATACATTGTTTTGTATATTAAAACAACATGTCATACCAAAATTAATTTGTTCTGGTTTTCCTTTTACATAATACTGGACTAGTTTTGCTAATGTTTTAATAAAGATTTATACATCTATGACCATAAAAATATTTATCTTTACTATTCTTTTATTATAGTAACCTGGTCTGGTTTTGTTATCTGGTTAATTGTAGCCTCATAAAATGTGATTCTTCTTCCTCTGTTTTCTATAAGATTTGTACAAATGGGCCCTGGCTGGTAGCACAATGAATAAGGCACCAGCCTGCGAACCCAAAGGTTGCAGGTTCGATTCCCCAGCCAGGGTACATAACCAGGTTGCAAACCAGGTCTCCAGTCAGGTTTGTGGCTGGAGGCAGGTGAAACACAACCATACATTGATGTCTTTCTCCCTCTCTGCCACTCTCCCTTCCCCTCTTTCTAAAAATAATAAAATAAAATCTTTAAAAAAAAAAAAAGATTTGTACAAATGGATGAGAAAACCTATAAACAAAGAGATTAAAATAACTTTTCCAAGATTATACAGCTAGTAAAGAAGTGACAAAGCTGAATGAAAGACTAGGCAGTCTGGCTACAGAACCTATGTTCTCAATTTTATTCTATATATAACCTTAAGAGAGCTAGAAATACAATTTTATGGGAGTTCAGAAGAAGGATAAATTGGCTTCTGTTCTGACCTTAGGAACAAAGGTCATACCTTGCCAGACACAATTAGACACAATTATAAAGGAATAGAAACAGGAGGAATTGCCCATTTGTCACATGTAACTTAGGCGACAAAAAGAAAGTTGGTCCTTATCTAGTTCAACTCACTCTTTTATTTTTTTTTCTTATAATGTTCAATTCAACTCACTCTTTTAAATTAAAAACATGAAACATAGAAATGATAATTGATTCTAGAAAGGTCACATAGCTAGTTAAAAGAAAGTCTGGGAATAGAACCTAGGTTTCCTGACTTCTGATTCGGAGCTCTTTCTACAAAACCCCCTGCCTTGCAACATACTGTACAGATTGTTCTATTATGTGCTGTTAGCATGAGTCTCAGTCTTTGTCAACAGGGCTATATATTCATCATCCTGAAGGTGGGACTATAGCATTAGAGCATAGTGCTAAAAGCTAAGATACCTGATGTCCATGAAAAAACTAAGTATATTATATTATATATTTTTCACTTTAAACTAACATATATGGTGCATTTATTTGAATTAATAAATGGAATAAGCTTCTAATAACATTTAATAAGTACATAGTATGAGCTATGATCTATCCAAAGTGATAGAAACACAAAGATAATTTTTTTTAATAAGCACACAGTGACTTAAACATATTATTCTACCTCATTATTTGATGATTTTGCTTGAAATGCAAAATATTTATACCCATTTCAAGCACTTGCTTCCCTGAGAAATCTAGCTGAGTTTAAAATGATACTCTTCAACTCCTGTGGGCCTTGTCCCTAACTCTAGTGCAGTACTTAGCACACAGTATCACATTCTGTGTGTAAAAGATTGTCATTCCTACGACACTTGGAAGACTGGAAGGTCACATTCTAATTTTCTTGTTCAAATTTGTATCCTTATTTAATCAAAGTCCACTCAAACACCAATGCAATAATTGACACTTAGTAGGTACTGAATAAACTAATGAATGTGGAGTAAGCAGTAATATGCTTCCACCTTAATAGATTCATGAGTTTAATAATTAATTTGGGACAAGTGTTTTTTTTTTTAAGTCCACATGAATTTAATCAATGATGTACTAATAACAAAACACTAACTATATATTCACTGGTTCATTTTTCTTCTTCCATTTTCAGACATCAAAAAAGGTGTGATTCATAGATTATATTAATAAAGCAAATTATACCTTAATTTGAGGTTGAAATATTTTCAACATTCATTTCTGAATGCATCATTGAGTGTGTGAAATCTATCATTTGGATAATATAACACATTTATTGAAAAACCTCATGTTTACTTAACTGAGATTTTGATGGCATGCCAATGAACTAAAATAGAGATACCAAGAAAGCAGGGAAAGTGGAAATCCTGAAAGATTATTTAAGAGAAGAAATAATAGGATTTATTGGTATATTAGATAAAGTTATAAAATGGAGACAGGAGAAAAGTCTACTGTCTAATCTCAACTATCAGAAGAATGATGGGTTCTCAAAGGAAAATTGAAGAGTAAGGGAATGATAAATATCCTGGGGTGGGGGAAGGGAGAACAATTTATGTGTGGACATGTTTATTTTGCAATAGCTGATCATTCATATGGCAACACTACATAGGCCTTGTGTATTTAAAATTGAATGGTCAGTGAAAGGATGAGGATGTAAATGTGATGTGTCATCAGAAATCAAACACTATCCAAAGTATATCAAATTAATTTGACATTTGTGCTTCCCCAAAGGAGTGGCTCCATCCTCAGATTCATGGCATCAAAGTCGGTGTATAGTCACTGCTAAGTACATATGAATAACTGAAGGTTTACCAGATATAAAAGGGAACTTCTCACCTGAAAATGACAGCCATTATTAACAACAGCAAGAAAAAGAAAACGACTTAGAAGAAGGAAAGTCTATACTTGGGGATGGTGGGGAGAACTATTATTTTCATTAGCCTAAGAGTCAAGAAATATGTAGACAATTAAACCATAAAATAAGAACAAGACTACACATGTATGCAAAAAGCTATATGCCATAATGTAAAATAACTCTTAGAAATTGAAAATGTGCCCTGGCTAGTAGCGCAGTGGATAAGGCGCCGGCCTGCGAACCCAAAGGTCGCAGGTTCGATTCCTCAGCCAGAGCACATAACACGGTTGCAAACCAGGTCTCCAGTCAGATCTGTGGCTGGAGGCAGGTGAAAAGCAACCATACATTGATGTCTCTCTCCCTCTCTGCCTCTCTCCCTTCCCCTCTTTCTAGAAATTATTAAATAAAATCTTTTAAAAAAATGTTATCAATTCCTAATTAAAATGTAGAAAATAAAAAATTTTCTAGAAAAGAACAAAAATACAAGGAGATAAAAAATAAAGTTATATAAAATAATTTAATACCAGTTCATGAAATTTAATAAACAAATCTAGAAGTACAGAAAAAAACAAAGAACAGAGGAAGAAATAGTCAATGAAATGTTTCTTTAAAAAGTCCTATAACCAAAGGACATGACTTTCCAACTGGAAAAGTTGGAATGCCTAACAAGAAGATGAACCAAATTCAGAAAGACACATCAGTACAAAATTTGAAAAGACAGGGAATCAGGAGAAAATTATACAAGTCCCCAGACAGAAAGATGAGAAGATGTAGCATGTATACATGAAGTCTCAATGAAGCCTAGCTGTAGACTTCTCAATAGTAACATTAGGATTGAGAATACAAGGAAAAATACCTTTAAAATTCAGAAGGATAATTCTTAAAAAGTTTTTTCTTTTTCTTTATTTATTTTAAAAGATTTTATTCATTATTTTTAGAGAGCAGGGCAGGGAAGGAGGAAGAAAAGGAGAAAAGCATCAACGTACGGTTGCTTTTCACCTGTCACCTGGCTAAAGACCTGGTTTATGATCTGGTTATGTTTCTCACTAAGAATCAAACCAGCAACCTTTGGGTTCACAGACCAGTGCCAATCCACTGAGCTACACCAGCCAGGGCTAAAGTAGGGTAGTTCTTTCCAACTAGAATTCTATTTCAGCTGTGTGTGAAGGTAGGCTATGTGAAAGCAGAATGAAGGAAGCTTTGCAAATTCAGGATCTCAAAAATATCACCTTTGACATTAGTGGAGGAGATGCTTCACTAATAATGACGGGATGCAAGAACCAGCACAAGAACATGGGATATAGGATCTAAGAGACCCAAATAAAAAGGGGCAAGAAGAATACTTGAGGTGTCGGTAAAAGCAGATCCCCGAAGGTCACCAGGGAATGATGACACACTAATCTGGAGTAGGTCAGAAGGCCCAGGGGAGGCTCCCCCAGGAAGATAAAATTTATGAAACTCCTATGCTTCTGATAGAATATTTTAACACATTTTTGTCCAGTCTTGAAAAACTTGTGTTTTCAAGACCAAATGTTGTTGACCAATGACTAGTTAATTTGTGCTTGCAGTTGCATTAGCTTTTGCTATAAAATTGCCTGGTCAATAATGTGTTTAAACTGATAAAGAAGCCCTGGCTGGTGGCTCAGTGGATAGGCACTGGCCTGTGAACCCAAAGGTCCCTGGTTTGATTCCCAGTCAGGGCACATAACCAGGTTGCAAGCCAGGTCTCCAGCCAGGTCCATAGCTGGAGGCAGGTGAAAGGCAATCATACATTGATGTTTCTCTGGCTGGAGACCTGGCTTGCAACCTGGTTATGTGCCCTGGCTGGGAATCAAACCAGTGACTTTTGAGTTTGCAGGCCAGTGCCTCAGAATGTGACTATATTTGGATATAGGTTTTTTAAAGAGGTAATTAAGGTAAATTGAGATCATATGGTTGGGCTCTAATGCAATATGACTGGTGTCCTTTCAAGGAGAAATATTAGGACACATACTGAGAAGTGACCATGTGAGGACAGTTGGTCATGTGCAAACCAAGGAAAGAATCCCCAGACAAAAGCAAACCTACGAATACCTTGAATGTATGGCCTTCAGAATTGTGAGAAAATAAATTTCTATTGTTTAAGGTACCTGGTCTGGTAGTTTTAGAAGATTTAGCAAACTAATAAATATCTGAAACTTGACAATCAAAAATCAAAATGCAAGCATGTTATGTAAAGTGAAGAAGATAAATAAATTTTAACAGAGAGGGATAACTGAGGAGAGAGGATCTGGAAGCTATTATTTTTCACAGAAAACTTTATATAATTGCTTTACTAAATAGGAATGTGAAAAATATTGAGAGCACTTCAAATTAAACCTTAAAAAATGTAGGCTTTTCTTTATTAGTTAAACAAATGTACAAGGTAAAGTACACATTCCCCAACCCCCTTAATTTATTCTTGGAAATATAGGAGGCTTTGAACTGTAAACTCCCAGAAAACTAAATTCTACTCTGAATATTCTATCACATTGTATTAGATGAAGACATTATAAAAAAGCTAATATTTTTGAAAATACATAGAAATCAACCAAATATAAATTTATTATTATGATTATAATCATTATATTTTTATGTTTAAATTGAATGAAAACATTTTCACTAATTGTGTGGGATATTTTCCTTTGGTTCCCTTAAATACACATTTCATCATTCTCTCCCCTCTCTCTATCCTGGCAAGCTGAATTTCATAAATTCAGATTATGAAGTTTTTAGATTACATCTTCTGTGGCAGATTGGATTTTGAAAATAGGGAACCATAGCAGGAAATCAAAGGTAAGGAGGGCCACAGGATCAAGGTATTTAATCTGGTTTTCGCTCTGCTAGGATACCTTTGGTTAGCTGTGTCTCTCAATTGAAGATTTTTTTAATTGTATTTTTTTCCATTACCATTCAGTCCCCTTAAATCCCCTCCCCCCAGCAATCACCACACTGTTGTCCATGTCCCCGACTCCTTTTTTCTTTTTGCTCGATCCCTCCATCTCCTCATCACCCCCTCTCCACTAGCTGTCATCTATCTATGAGACTGTCTCCATTTCCCTTGTTAACTCAGTTTGTTCATTAGATTCCACATTTGAGTAAAATCATTCCTCCAAGACTATCGATTCAATAGGGCTCCTTCCTCCCACATCCTATTGTGCAACAGACACTAGTCTTGCTCCTCCTCCTTTTGCTCCAGCTAACTAATAACTCCAGGTTACTGCGTTCTTTGTAAATAGCCCTCTATGAACAAACAGTCCTCAGAGTGTATTCTATTTTGAGTGTGCTAATGGATTTCCATTGTGAAACTAACTGGTATGGGAAAATTTCATTAACTATACTAGACATTAAACAAGCACTTCCTTGCCTTCTGATTTTTATGGCTTACTTTTATATGGTAGTAACCTCAGTTATTTTAAACTTTAAAGTGGGTTATTCAGCTAACAAACAGTATTTATTAGCATATCAAAACTTGTCAACTATACAGATGAGCAAAGCTACTGCAATAATTAACTGCATGTAAGGGGTGAGGTGAAACTGGAAGTGATTGTGACCTTGGATAGAGCTCCTACAAAGTATCATTAAATAAAAAGAGAATGTGTATAATTATCATGCATTGTATCTACTTTATTATTTTATTTAGGCCAATCGTGCTAACATTCAAGGGAGTAGCCTTGACTTGAATATAGCTGTATCACTTAGGTAGAACACAATGAAAAGTATAAATCAAAGGGGCTTTCTAAGTAATAAATTATCTGACTTAAGTCCTTACTTATTTCTTATTATACATTATGGTGGAGCTCTAATTTCTTATTAATTGAGAAAGAGTGTGACAAATATTCATTCTCATTTTATTGGTAAGCTAATGTAGAAGAATGGGGAGGAATGAGATTGAAAGGAGGCAATATCAGGCCTTAGAAGCAATTTCTGCTTACATGTGATCTATTGTACTAACTTCTGTGTTTTTTGTAAATTTTAATGGGCCCTGGCCTCTACTGTAAAGAAATTTTGTTCCCTTGGAAAGCTACTTTGCTAGCATTGATTTAGGAGAAATGTTATTTACTCCAATTCACTTAGAGATTATAGAAATATGCTCAACAAAGTAACACCATTTCCAAAAAATGTCTTTAAAAATGTTTCAAATTAGGTACACAAGAGATCTTGGGTAGGGCTTTCTATGATTTAACTTGTGTTGTTATTATTTTTTCATTCTTTCTTGATTATTTTTCTTTATTTTTATCTTAATGTAGCTCTTATTTTCAGACTAAAATATTGTAAAATTATTTGAAAAATATGGAAAAGTACAAGAAGAAATAAAATGGACACCAAATTTCATCATATCATGGTTAATATTCAGTGTTTTTTGTTTATAGGTGACACCATGCTATACATTATATTTCTTATTTTTTATATATTGTTATATAGTATTTATTATTTCATGCCATATGGACTGTGACGGACCAGCCGTCCCTGGATTACGCACCGGGTTTGGACGGCAGAGGACGCAAGAAAAAGAGAAGAGACAAAGTTGGGGTCGGGAGGCTCACCCAAGCCGCGAGTCCCGTTTATTAATCACACTAAGCTTATATGCAGGTATTACTGGCACCTGCTCAACTGAAACCAGGAAACAAAGCTAGCTGCAGAGAACAAGGCATAGCACACTCTCTACTTTCCATGCTTCATGGGCTACGGGGTAAACACACTGGGCTGACTCCCTATACACAGTGTCCGTTCTGAGCCCACCTGGCACTAGGGCTGGCCTTGCCAAACACCTGTTTCTGCCAGCTGGGCCTTGCCAAGCAGACTCGCAGTCCCTAACAATGGACTTAAAAAACAAGATGAAAATGAATTAGTACTTTAACATAGCAGAAGTGAAACTCATTTGTGAATTATTTGAGCATATAGCCATTACTAATCAAGACTTGATTACATTTTTCAACTTAAAATACTTAATTTGGAAAGGCATGTCATGGATCAGGAATGGAAGAGTCATGGTGCTAATGTATGATGTTTAAGAAGAGAGCTGCCTGGTGGGGAGCTCTTTACATTTGATAGCAAACATCCATGTTCTAGGATAGATGCTGTTACTTACGTAACTATAACTTGGGTAAGTCAATCAAAAATTTTTTCAAATGGTTCCAGGCTCATGCACCTGTACCATATTTTATATAACTAACTTCCTAATGATGGACATTTAGGTTAATTTCAATTTATCATTATTAAAACTAATGTAAACATTGTTGTATATAAATAAGGCCCTAAAGTGCAGTCTGGGTCACCTACCTGTTCCTGAGAGATTACTTATTTCTGCTGTTCTTCTTTCTATTTGCTCAGGCCTTTAATCTAGGTGCAAATATGGAACGGCAGTGATTCATGGTGGAAATAAAAAATAGGAAGTCAGAAGAGATCAAAGATGAAATTCTTACTCTTTGGGAATTTACTTATTTTTTCTTAAAATAATATAATGTAAGCATTTGATGAGGTTATTATAGGATTTTCACTCCTCCTCCAAAGCATGGTTCCTGCATATATAGATAGATGATATAGATGTAGACAGATATAGATAGATATAGATATAGATATATTGAGTCTACCCCTTGAGGACATAGCAAATCAAGAACTGCTGAGAGGTGTATTATCAGATTAGGAGATTCAATGGTCATATGCCTCTCTATAAATTGGCAATGTAATGCTGGTCTTTTGGTGGATGTAATCCTTTTAAAGTCCTTAATAGTGACTTCAGAAAGGTGGATCTATACCCTAGATGTGTATTCTTTCTCTTCAGTACTATTAGCTTTTTCAGGGTGGAAGAAGTCAAATGTAATCAATGTGCCAACAAGTAACTGAATTGTTTTCTCTAGGTAAGATGCCCTTTCAGGACTTAGTGTTGGTGTTTGTGGCTGGCAAATTGGATGTTTAGATGTTTAGCAGGAACTAAATTAGCCTGGTTGAGTGGAAACGTATGCAGTTGGTCCCATGCATATCTTCCTTCTTTACTACCATGAGTCTTTTATGAATCTATTGTGACTACATAGCAGTAGATAATTCCAGAGGCTTGCTGATCATGTCAGAATTAGCAGTCAAGCAATTCTGCCTTCCTGTTTGTTTAATTCCCTTTCTATAGTGGATACTCTTTGGTGGGGGTTAATTAAAAATACAAAGAAACTTATCCTTTGTGCCCACTTCAAAAATACCATCAACATGTCTCTTTTATGTACCACCTTATCCTTAATCTTTAGATATTTCTCTTTCTAGGACTGAACCAACCAGCCATACCACTTGTCACTTCACGTGTCCTTAAATATTCTCATCTTGGGCCACTTTTCTTTCTATTCAAAGTGATGACTAAGCATACTACCTAATGCTTTGCTCATTAAAAGTTATCCCTTACTGTTGTCTTCAGTGGAACATAAGTACAGCAGCAGACCATGTTCAGTAGCATTCACATGTGGGGGCCAATATGTCTCTGAACAAAGCTTGTTCTTTTTCTCCTTTGTCATCTGGTGATAGGAGATTTCATTCCCTGTGGCCAAAGGTAAAAGTCAGAGATCTCAGTGCAACAGTGGAAATGCTATGGGGTGTGGACCATATACTTTTGATGTGGTGTGGCTAGCTCCTTCCTTCTGAGAACTTGGCATCTCCTTCTGTCAATCAGAGTCTGGAAACAGGCTCAGGTTCTTACGCCTGGCAAAGGATCATGACGTTGAGTCAGTAGGATTCAGTTTCCTGATAATTTTCTCCCTTTTTTCCTCTTTCTCTCCTCTTCTTGCCTTGATTATATAAAATGAACAATGACTTCACTGGCTGTCCAATTTCCCTGACCCTAAAGACTCTGTGTTCTATTAACCATATCCATACATCCTTTCAATCAGGTTTTCTTGGCTTTCAATCCAACATTGTATTTCATTAGGATAATATTAACCCCAACTTGCTTCTTTCTGATAGTTAAATACTTCCACCTGGCCTCCCTTAAGGGGTAGGAAGAAAAGGAGGGGGAATGACAGGCTTCTGCCTCAGAGCCTGTTTCCTCTGAAATACCTAAAGCATAAACCTGCCACCCTCTGCTAGGCCAGCCTGATCCTAGGCCGTGCCTGAAGTTTCTTTCCATCCAAATACTGTCCCTTGGGAAATCCAGGCAGCTGCAGCATCACCACCAAGTGTCTTTGAGAAAGAAGAACTCAAGAGCCAGAGAGCCTGAGCCAGAGGGCCACCCTATTTTTATTTCCATTGACTTCTGAAGGCATTCAGCTTCTCAGCCAATCCCATCTAGCTTGCTTTCTGCTGCCTCAGCAAACTCCCTCAATGGCCTCTTCTACCTCTCCCTAGTGATCTGATCAGATCTCTTTGTATCAACAGAGGACTGCAACCATTGAGGTTTAGACTAGTGCTAGAGTTTTCTCCCTAGTGCATTCTTTACCATGTTGGTAAATGAGTTGTCCTTCAGGTCCTTCTGAAGTACAAAGGTAGCTAGTGGATTTTTCAGCTTTACATCGTGTATCCACTCTGACATGCTTAATTCTCTGAGCTTTTTGATCCTTCCTTTTAGAGTCAGCCATGGGCAGGTCTATTAACATAGCGTAAGGCTCTTACTTTCCTCATATTTCCAAGAATAGCATGTTAAGTTGTTTCCTGAGATCCTTGCCTGAGTGCTCCCTATACGCTGTGTTGTAGGAGAATGCCCAGAACTTCTTGGGGTTATGCTATGACTTGGCTTTAGTAATTGGTGATTGGAAATGAAAGGAAGTGTGGGTTGATCTTAAAGGGTGCCTTGAAAGGCACAAGCTCCTATTATATCTTTAAGCAAGAAGGCAGCTCTACCCTCTAACAGTAAGGAGTAAGGTGCTTTTCTCACAGTTTTTGAGTGAAGTGAAATAAATGTCCTCAAGCCTGGTCCCAATACCCAACTCTTTCCCAACCATACTTGGCACAGCAAACATGACGCATGTAGAAAGGACAAAGAATTAACCTTGCCTGAACTTTGCTATTTATATAATTAGGCCCTGGTCCAATTCATTAGATTTCTCTTCCCTGGGCCTCTACTCTTCTTTATAATTGTCACGAACTTCTCCCTTAGGTTTTTCTGCCCTCTGGCTATAGGAGATAAGACTCTCTTTTCATGCTGTCAAAAAGGACTTCTGCCTTGAACACTTGCTTTAATTCAGTGATTAAACACCTTCTATTTTTTTAATGTCTTCTTCCAGTATATGCATGGCACCTAGCAAGAAATATCCAGATATATTCTTATAACTTGCACTTCCAAGGAACTTTTAAAAATAATAAACAAATCTTATACCTGCCAATGCATCTCTATCTTATGGCAAAGATAAGGTGTTAATTATTAGCAAAACTTAACAATTGCATGGAACAACCTGTAATCAATCGAGCAGCAAGTGGCCCAGGTTAAAAAATCCTGTTTTAGGGTCTGCTTCCTTGGACCACCCATGGTACCAACACTTTTATGGTGGTTTGCCTGGGAAATGGGTTATGAGGTTGAGATAGTTTTATGATGAAAATTTAAAAGAAACTACCTTCAGGGTTAACATCTGTGGGAGAGTGAAAGAAGCAAGACTGGCCAGAGAAAAGAGGTAAACTGTGATGTAATTGTACCAAGGGTCTCAGCAGATCATACGGATGTTCTAGAGATAGGACAATGCTTGAGGCAGGGCACCAGGAGTTTATATTCCAATATCAATCAGTCATTGGATGGATGCATTCTGACCTCCAGAAGAGAGACATGACCTTGAATTTAAAAAAATTTGTTTCAGCAGAGGACAATTTCCTGAGAGTGAAGTAGCCAACAGGCATCTGCAATTAATATTCCCAGAAGCTGATGAGAAGGTGTATCTCAGACTAGAAGGGGCCTATAGGTGACCCATACCTCCATTCCACTAAATAGACATATATTTTAACTTTGATCAACATAATATCTGTTTTACATACTTTGTCACAGATTTCTAGTACACACAGCTAATGTTAGTGTGCAGTGTCACCAACAACCTGTGAATATATTTTATATACACTTATATACATATAGCTGTATCCATCATAAATTAGATGTTTTCTATGTTTATATATTTAAAACATCTTGGAAATTTATATACTTATAAAAATGATGCTATTAAGTCATTAGTATTTTTATAAAAATCTAATTGTGATTCTTTTTTAATTATAATTAAAGCTGGTACTGAAAATGAAAAAAAAAGAAAGAAAATACAACAAAGTGATACTACAATATTTTGTAGTTTTTCAGTACTAGGGGGAAAAAAGCAGAAATAATTCATGGTAGCCAAAGGGTTTGAAGAGAATATTTTACAAATACTTTGGAGGAAAGGGAGCAAAAGATGTGAGAAAGAAACATTAATAAATAAAGACTGGTAAGTTAATGATGATTCTGAAGGGTCTGAGATGTTGAGCTCATTTTAAAAATTCATGCTGGAAAGAAATAAAGGAATGGAAAGCTTTAGATTACTTAGCAATAACCAGGCAGACCTTGGGAAATTATTAAATAAAAAGAAAATATGGTGACTGTCTCTTACAAAGGAAATGAGTCTTAACTTAGGCTGTTTCTTTTCCAAAGGGATTTCCACTTTTCTGAGTTGGAGGATACAACGCACTTCCCAGCCAGGTGGCCTTTTTTCCTGGTAGGTAGCCCAGGAGCAGATGAGCCCAATACAAAAATATCAGGGATCCTCTCTCTCTCTAATGGAGACAGAATAGTATAAACTAAGAAAATTCTTTGTCGAGCAGGATAGAGAAACGGGGACAAATAGCTGAATGAACACAATGGCCATGCGATTTATAACCAGGTGCAGATTGTCACCAGGGCTAAAGGCCTCCAGTGATCGGCAAGGGGCACACCAGGGAAAATAAGAAATAAGAAGAACCTCACCCCCAGGGTAACCTTCCCTCTCCTACCCTTTCCTCTCTGGAGGTAACATCAAGTCCTCAGTTTCAGCTCCAGGCACAGAAAAGCAGCAAAACCTGGTGGGCAACATCAGGACCAACTACAATGACTAATGACCCTTACCCTGGCACTGACTGATTAGTGGAGACCATGACCCTGAAAGGTCACACTGGAGAACTGGTAAATGTTCTTTTTCCTAGGACTGTCCCTAAGATTCCTGCTGGCAAAAAATAAATAAAAGCCTCAAGACAAAGGCCCGAGGTGCCTTCCCTCTGGGGAGCAGTCAGCCCCATTTCCTTTTCCTTCTTCTCTCCCGCTCCCCGCCCCCCCAACTTCTTTCTTCACAGTCACATGTCTTCTAAATGCCAAAGCAATGGGGAGCTGGCAGCTTGTTCCACACTAATCCCACACAACTGTCCCCAAGCCCCCTTTTCTCTGACTCCTCAGTGAGCCAAGGCAGCCCATCCTAGGCTCTCCTGTTTCTTCTAATATAAGCACTTCTTTGTTTTACAATCCCCAGCTTTAATAAATGTGTTTTCCTAGTCACTTGGACTCATGGTGTGAAATCTTTCCCATATGAAGTCAAGAACCCATACACTACAGCTGACCCTAGGCAGACCCACTCAGGGCCAAGCCCCTGTCCTCTAACATCATGAGCTGTGTTGATCCAGACCTGGCACTGCCTTCAGGCACCAGTTACAGGCAAGTAGCACATTAAACTCTCTAGAACTATGACATGACATATGTGTAAACAAAAAAAAATCTTGAGCTAGTAATTTCCTTTCTAATAATTTTTAAGAAATTTACGTTTTATAAAACAAATATCAACTCTGTAAGTGTTCAGTCTCTATTCTATTCTGGATTTGAAATTAAAACAAACCTCTGTCTGAGGAAAGGGTGACAGAGTCATATTGTCCTCAACATACAGTCAGCTCTTGCTCACAACCCCAGTAAGATTGTGAGTCAATCTTTAACAGGTATTACTACTACAATGTTGAATTTCAATAAGGTGTTTTATTATAAGACCTACTTTAAATTATTTTAGAATTTATTTTTATTATAACATGTAAAAGGTAAAATTTTAATTCATGAACATTCATGTTTATTCGCTTTCACCTGCCAGAGAATTACCCCAAATAGTTTTTCCTCTATCAGAGTGACTCCTGGGCATTTTTATATCCATCACAATTGAGAGTAATAAGAAAAAGTTGTGAAGTCAGAGAAGCCAATGAGATTTACACTGGATAAAACAAAGAACCTCGGAAAAGAGCAGAGAATGTCTGGTAAATATTAGCTATAGGACAAGTTTAAGTCTTAAGGGCTGAAATGTCCACACCACCTCCCAAACCACTATCACCAATCCAGATGCGAAAGTCCTAATTTCTAGTATCTCAGAATGTGACCATATTTTAGAGATAGGGCCTTTAAAGAGGTAAATAAATTAGAATTAAAAAATTAAGGTGGTCCTGAATCCAACACGACTGGTGTCGTTATAAAATGAAATTAGGACACAGACAGGCACAGAGGGGAAGAGCAAATGGAGAAACGCATGAGGCAGCCACAGAAGAAACCAACCCTGCCAACACCTTGACCAATACCAGACTTACAGCATCCAGAATTGTGAGAAGATACATTTCCGCTGTTTAAGCCACTAAGTTTATGGTACTTGACCTAGCAAACTAATACCAAAAAAAAAAAAAAAAAAAAAAAAAATCAAGATATCCTGATAAAGGAATGCCGCTTGGGGTAGTCCAGGAAAAGGAAAGCTGCATTATTCTTAGATTTTAGGACAGAGTTAAAAAATGAAGATGGTAAAAACAGTCTGACATGCATTTGTGGCTTGCTTTTCTTTCTTTTTCTTTCTTTCTTTTTTTCCTTTTCTTTTTCTTTCTTTCGTTCTTTCTTAGAGAGAAGCTGCAGCAAAACTTCACTTGTAAATTACTCAAAATTATTTTTGTGTAGTAAATAAATGTTCTTTCCATTGGTATAGATATTAGAAAAGCCATCAAGTGCTTGATTTTACATGTATTATTAATGCTTATTAACTATCAAGTGCCTACTATGTGACAAAAGCCTTATATCCTTGTAATCATCACAAAGGAATGTTCCTAGTGTAACTAGGACTCTGGCCAGATTTCTGGGCAGAGGGGAGCCGGGAACCCCAGGTGGTTCCAAAAGGCTGCACTTCCCAGAATGAGGGGGCGATTACAGGAAACCCCAAGGTGGTGATTGAAGGCACCGCTGGGTCACGACAGTTGCTCTACCCCTGGGAAAGGGTAAATGAGTAATGCGGCTCGTGCCTCAGCTTGCACAAAGTGTGCAGAGGCTGAAGAAATCGCAGCACACGTGTACTGTGGAGGGGACCTGACGGCCCACCCTGAGCAGAGACGCTGTGCGCCCGGTGGGGCTCGAAACTCGACGACCCCCGAAGGGGTCCCGGCCCGCGAGGCGGGGCAGAGGCGCTGTGCAGGCCGGCGTGCGGGGTAGACCGTGTCTAGACCGGCAGGGAATTTGGACACTTCCGTCTCTTATGGAAATTTGGGGTGGAAAAATTAAAACAGAGGGCATGGAGAGACTCGGCCTTTTTTGTGTCTTTCCCACCCCGCCTGGTCAGGGAGTCCGCACAGGGTTCGCTAGATCCGGCTCTTGCCTTCTGCTGGCTTGTCGGGCTGGGCGCGGGCTCGCGCCGTGAGGCCGGGTCTGGGACTGCGCCCAGCCTCTTGCTCCCGCCCCGGGCAGCAACCGAGGAGTGGCTGGGGGCATCTGCCGGCTCCCAGGTGCGAGCGCCTCTGATGCCTGGGCCCCGGGACCAGAGCCCCTTGCATGATCGGCTGCAGTGATCTAGCAGCTGCTCCCGCCTTGGGAGTCGCTGGAAGCTGCCGCAGGGAAACGCAGGTGCCCCCCCCCCCCCCACACACACACACACACACACACACACACACACACACACACACACGTGTGTTTGCTGCCGAGAAAGAGACGGTCTGAGGTGGGAGACCCAGACGAAATCTTGTAGCAGCCTTAGACTTCAAAGTGACAGATATGTGTGCAGGTGGGACCCTGGGCATGCAGTTGGATTTAGTCTTTTTTGGAAACGGGGATGTCTGTGTGGCAGAAGAGAATAGCTTGAAGCAGAATTGGACACCCTGTCCATAACAACTTTTTTTCTTCGCCACTGCTTATTATTTTATACTTGTGAATGAGACAGGCAGCTGAATCCCACTTTGTTCCGTAATGCTAGGCCAATAGATGTGAAATAATCTGTCCAAGTTAACCCCAAAATTAAATTCCGGAGTTGGAATTTAACCAAGATCAAACTGGTTGTAATAACCAAATTTCTTCTAGATTATACCTTGCAGTTTCTCAAAATTCTACCTTTGGAGGTAGTTGGTGGTTTTGGTAGATCGTTGCTGCCTTGCTAAGATTCCCTTTCTGTTCCCTACAGTCAGCCTACAGTCTCTGATTGTAGGCAGCTAACATTTGAATTACTTCCTATGGTGGTCATTTAAGAATAGTCCAATTTAGGGTGTGTACTTAGATTAAATGCCATATGCAGTAATAATAATGTTTAAGACAATATTGTAAAATTAAGTAGTTTAAAAATATTTTAGCAAAGTAATAACCACACAAAAATCACCATTCTTCAAATATAAAAATGCATTTCTAGGATTAGCAGTAAAAATTAAGAGAAATTAAATTTAATACCTGAAAAACATTTTGATTGATTTATTTAATAGGTTTTACAGAGATACTTTTTTTTTTTACCTGTATTTGGATCATTTGCATTTGTTATGAAAATACTGCAGAAACAAATTAAGAAAGTTCTTAGAATTCTTAAACGGATTTATGACTTACTATAAAATATAATAGTAATTAAGTATTTTTCTTAAGCTCATTAATAAGGAAAGATTAAAAAAGTCTCTGAATTATAGAACACAAATGCTTCCACAAATACATTTTTAAATGACTACCATTTTAAGGTATTTTTGGTTACAAAAGAGAGTAAAAACAAAAGCTTGACGCAACTTAAGCAATGAAACAGAATATCAAGGAATCAAAGGTAACGTTGAAAAACAAAGGTCCCAGAAAGGTCAGAAACCTAGGCTGTTTTGTAATTTGTGAAGCTACGCTATTATATGGCTCAGCTTTAACGTGCTCTACCTATGAGATTTGATATGTAAAAGGCAATGAAATTGGCACAACTTAGGTTTGGTGTCAACCTTAATTCGGTCACCTGTGGATCAGTCAGGGTCCTGTTGTAGAGAGATCCATCTGCCCTTCTCTTAGATGCCCAGTAGGTGACTAGGATATTTGCTAAATCTAATCCATTAAATCAACTACCACTTGATCTTTTAAAAAGTAGCAAAGATAAACGTAGAAGGGCCCTCCTGGTGCAGCCCGCAGCACCTCAGTCTCACAGTAGGAAAGTGTTGAGTTCTAGGTAAGCTTGAAAAGCTTAAAAGATAATGTTTAAACCAGGGGTCACTTTAAGCAGTCTCTATTTCGTCAAAGAAACAAGACAGAGGACAGTGCTTTGTAGTGAAAACCTATTGTTTGTGTGTTTTAGTTATTGGAATTACTAGTTGTTATTTTCAAATGTAATCTTAACATCAAATCCCAATTTAAACAACCAATGGAGATGGGGTTGCTTTGATTGATAGAAGGGACATACTATGGTAACCATCCAAGTTCCTCTCCCTCTCCAGAGACCCACATCACTGCAGAAGACAATGAAAATCACTCGTGTAGTGAAAATAAAGTATCAGATTTCAAGTCAAAGGATTAGAATTTTATAAAATGCTGACTCTAGGATATGCTAACTTGACTATACGCTAAATCACTTAAATTCTCCATATCTATATTTCTTCAACTGAAAACTATAGATAATACCTACATCA
Source organism: Noctilio leporinus (assembly GCA_004026585.1). Classification (NCBI taxonomy): domain Eukaryota; kingdom Metazoa; phylum Chordata; class Mammalia; order Chiroptera; family Noctilionidae; genus Noctilio; species Noctilio leporinus. The sequence continues at coordinate 25,680 of PVIW01005549.1, read as the reverse complement.
TCTAACCCACAAACCTGATGTATTAAATATGGTAAGTCACCCACAAGGAAACTATGTGATGTTATATACTATTAATTGATATTGTAATTGATATCTCTTTTCTCACCTTAGAAGGAAAACATCCAGACTGTTTTCCTACTGGAGCCTCTCAGTCCCCACTGACCATTTGCTCAATGATTTCAACAGTTCCTTATTCTTTCAAATAATTATGTTGGCTCCCAAGGATATATTAGTCAGTGACAACTTATTTTCTACTAAAAAATCAATTATTCAACTAGTTTTGACTTCCCAGTTTACTCCAAAAGGGCTAGTGGTTATATGCCTTCTTCTGTGGTCCTAGAAGAGTGGGAGGAATGAGCATAAGCAGAGAAAGGTGGCTACATCACTAATTTGCCCCCATCCAAGGAGCTGAGCAATCCAGATGTGAATAACAAACTCGACCTTCTTCTAAGTCTCATCTGAGGATCGTTCATGGGATAGAGAAGCGTACTCAGGGGAGATGGGATGGGGACTGAGGAGACAAAAGTACCTTCTTGATAACATTCATTTGAGAGTGATGATAAGCCGTGAAGCGAGTGACAGACAAAAACTGCTTAGGTTCAGGAATACATTTTCACTCTATTTAACACTGGTATTCTGACCATGTGTTTTAAACTCAGCATTTGCTCCCTCTTTTTAAGTTTTAAATTCACATTCAGTTGTGTGAAAGCCCCCTTCTCAAGACTGGAACTCTTCCATAGTAATGTTTGTTCAAATTGGAACCCACTAGGGAGGGCCCTGGCACAGGTGGCTGGAATACTCTATTTTTAAGGCTGTATTGTGTCTGTTAATACAAAGGTCATGATGTAGATTTTTGCGTTTAGAATCAAGACGAGAATGTGGGACTGTTTTTGCAAATCTTGGCTCCATCAGCAAATAAATTAAAATAAACTGGAGACTTAAAATAGGAATATCCTCCTTCCAAGTGTTTCATTTAGAGAATGACATCCTGTTTTCTTCAGAATTTCATGGGTAATTCTGCATGTGAATGAATTCAGGACTAGGAAAGGCACTGCTGATGAAATACACAAAATACCTTGGAGAATTTCAGGCTTCAGTAATAAAAATAAGTGATGATATGTTCCCTTTAAAGTGTGAAGGGAAAAAGGAAACCTGAAAGTTAATTACATAAAGTTTTAGAATATTATAACAATTTGGGTAGTAGTATGGTAAGCTAAATTCCCCCCTAAGAGAATATAGTGTATCTCCAGTACAACTTTCCATTCAGCTTAAAAGGAAACTGTTGAAACACTTTGGGTATTACCTACAGAAGTCAGACCAGCTTTCTGATTACAGTAAAAGTATATTTAAAAGCATTATTCATCTGGAAATAGCTTGACTAGGTTCCCGTCTGAGCCTGGAAAAGATTTAAATGAAGTCTGCAATAACTGTTGTCAAAGTTGTAAAAACACTTAGTTGTCAATAAACCCACATTTCTCTTTTAAAAAAATACATGACAGAATACATTAAATTAAAACACCAATTTCAACTCAGAATCTTAAACATGTACAGTGTTGGGCAAAAGTTTATTTTTGTGTTATTATGTATTAATTACGTATTGTATTATTTTTATATGAACAGCTGTAAACCTACTTTAGCCCAACCCTGTCTTTCATTATATCACTATTAAAACTAACCCAGCAGTTGTAGATCTTGGCCCATGTCTATCCCTCATGCATTTATGTTGGGTTTTACTACTATTCTCCATTTAAAAGTAATTGAGAATTTAGCTGAGTCCCTGTCTTGAGTAAAGAGAAAACTAAGAGGGATTTTTTGTGTCTTTTCATTGTCTGAAATTAAAAAAAAGAAGTTCAAACTTAACATCCTTTCAGGAAGTATTGTGAAAACTTACAATGGAAATGTCATAGCAAGTTTCGTATCAAGATGATAATGATAATGATAAAAAATAACTATTTGGAACAAGTTGAGTCTGTAAAGACCGTGAGTTTATGTAATATTTGTATCAAATATTGGCCAGAGAGTCATTAGAACTTTCCCTTTTCATAAAACATTTCAACTATATTTTCTAGTCTTTAAAATTATTGTTGTATTATAATTGTTTCACTTTTTCCCCCCATTGCTCTTCCCTGCCCCACCCACCCCACCCATCCCCTCCCCTCCCATAGTCAATCCTCACCTCCTTGTTCAAGTCCATGAGTCATTCATACTAGCTCCTTGATGGAACCTTTCCCCTTCTTTCTTACTTACCCTCTTCCCTTCTCCCAACCCCTCTAGTCACCTCGTTCTGCTCCTTGTTTCCATGTCTCCGGTTCCATTCTGCTCCTCTGTGAGTTTGTTCATTAGTCTCCTGTATTAGGTGAGATCATATGGTATTTATCTTTTGCCTCCTGACTTCGCTATGCATAATACTCTCCAGTTCCAACCATGCTATCACAAAAGGTAGGAGTTCCTTATTTCTTTCTGCTTCATAGTATTTATTTTCTAGCTTTTTTTTTTTTTAATTATTATTATAGGTGAAGTCATAAGACTGGTTGACACCATAGAAATGTAAACAGAAGCGATGTGCCACTTCTGGTGTAATTCAGAGCTATTACACAATCTCTTTCTTTCCCTCTGTGGTTGATTGGATGTGAATTTGGAGTCCTGTGTTAGAGGCAACCAATCTTCAGCTATACTGGCCTTACAAATTTCTCCACACATCAGAATCTTTTCTCTCCATTCCTAGGGACCTTGTTGTACTTCCACATGAGTGAACAATAAAACTTTATATTGTTAATCTTTCAATATTTTAGGGTTATTTATTACACAGCTAACATTACTTACCCTAATACATTCTCAAAATTAGAAAGAGATAATAAAGAGTGGTCAAAAGTACTGTGATACAAAAGTAGGTTGTAAAAAAATATGGAATGCTGCTAGGAACTGACTGTAACACTGGAAATTTCAGAAGCAATGGCAACTAATCCAGGAAAAGAAAGGACTTGATAAGTAATGGCAATATCAGTTAAATAGGACAGATTATCCTGGGATCCAACAGTTCATTAACAATGGTAGCCACAGCAATGAGCAAAGAGAAAAAAGTTTAAGTTGATTGAAGTGTTTCCTTGGCTCAAAAAAGGAAAACTGATAGGGGAGAAAAAAGTCCTCATCTCCTAGGAGATGAACTTTCTAAATGATATAATTAATTATCATAAAATACTAATGAGTCATGTATAAAATTTTAATAGTGCTGGCAGAACAGGTAAACATACTATGATATTTGGGCAATGTACTTTATAATAGTGGCAAAAGAAAACCTCAAGTAAATGATTCATAGTATGTTGAGACTCAGACTAGTCTTCAAAAAATAAAACATGAATAAATTTAACAATCTTTAAAAAGATTTTATTAATAATTTTCAGAGAGAAGGGCAGGGAGGTAGGAAGAAAGGAAGAGAAACATCAATGTATGGTTGCTTTTCACCTGCCTTCAGCTACAGACCTGGCTAGAGACCTGGCTGTGTCCTGGCTGGGAATTGAACCAGTGACCTTCAGTTTTGCAGGCCAGTGCCTATCCACTGAGCCCCACCAGCCAGGATTATCTTTTTATTTATTTTTTTTAATTGAGCACTCATTAATTGTCATTTGCTGTTCCATTTGTTTGGACTATGGGTGCCTACATTTTACATTTTAATAAGTTTAACTATAATAGAAATTTCACCCTCATAGCAAGTGTCTTGGGTTTGAATAGCCAAAAGAAAATAATCTTAATATTGTATTTTGAGCAAGATTTAGTACATGGATAATTCAGATCATTGTTTAGTCTGATTTGATATTCTTTTACCCTTATTTCTAGTAAGAAAGTGGCAATCCTTTATGAAGTATCAAATTTATATTATTAGAACCTTAAAAGATATCAAAACAAAGCTACAGATTATAAAATTATGAACAAAATGTTAACAAAAAATTATGAACAAAAAATGAAGACATGTACTTCCTATGATGGTTTATGTAAGAGATATATTTTGAATCTTTTTGCATTGTTATTGCGGTATGTTTCATGTGCTGCTTAGGATTTTTAAAATGTTCAGACACCCATGATAAATGTTTTATATTCTATTTTAATTGTCTAAGGATTTTTTAATCAATAAAATTTGTTGATAATGCTTGCATATTTATGAAAATTTGTTTTCAGTGTTTCATTCATTTGATCTAAACGCCAGGGAGATCTTTTAATGTGACTCTGAATTTGCTTTTTGCAGCTCTGCCATCTGAAAAGTACTGAGTTAAGATAAAAGTAGAATGTTGATTGGTTCCTGCTATATCAAGAAGATTATACTCAGGTGTCAAAAGTTTTCATTGTTAAACTCCTAACTGGTGGGTTTTATCTGTATTTAATCAACATGTTCTAAAGGAGGGTTACTTGCAAAGTATAAAGTTTGGTGAGGAATGATAAAATTAAAGTGGTCCACACATGCTTCCATTTCACTTTATATTGGAATGTTCCTCCTGAGGCAGAGGGCCAAGAATTTGCATCACAATGTTGTGAGAATTCTTACTGTAATTGCTGTCTGGCTATATATTATACTACTTTATTTGCATACTTTGAATTTAGGTAAATGGATACATTTTGTTTCCTTCAAATCTTCTTTCAAATTCCCACCCCAGGACAAACTGAAATTGAGTAAATGGTGTGTAACACGCAAGTTACATATTTAATGTATCTAACAAACAAAAAAACATTTTGGGGAGCATTTATTTCCTTATGGAAAGCAATCATTAGACATTTACAAGTCCATGATTTTTCACAATTAAAAATAATCTTCTTTACAATTCTTGAGAAAATTAGAAACGAGGTACAAAGTTCATTTATTCCCACTAATCCCTGGGTCATGACTGGGTGGCAACCATAATCTATGATGTTTACACCTATTCTCTTTCCTTTCCCCCCTCTCTCTTTCTCTTCCCTTTCTGGTGTCTCCTTCAATCCGACTTTTCTTTCTGTCTTTCTGACCAGGTCACCAGAAATAGGAGATTTATTTAGAAATTTTATCATAGGCAATTTGTATACTTATTGACCCCTGCTCTTTATATTTATACTTACCAGTTCACTGGTAAATGCTAACTGACTGCATTCATTCTACAGAGAAATGATGGCTCTATGGGATGGGAAAAAGTCTACCTCCATAGTAATTTACACATAGCACTCTAAATTATTTTTCTAATTTACATTTGATCTACTGCAAAAATAGGATTTAAGTTAACTTGAGCTTCTATAATTATAATAATAAAATGTAAAATATTTAAAGACAGGAGAGACTAATATAGAAAATTTTCGTGTTACAGGCTTGCAATTGATCAATATATTGTTCCTTATACATCTAACTGAAAAAAGGATATAATCTTTTTGCATGTTTAAAAAGGAAGTATATATCCTTTTGTTAGGTAAAAAAAGAATTTTGCTGCCATTCAATTTTAGATGTATATTTTTATATAAGGGCATGCCTATTCAATCTTCTTTATTACCCATTTTTTATACTGAGCTGTGCGAGTATTCAAATATAATTCAGGAAAATGTCAAGATGTTAAAATAGGGTGGCTTAGGTACAAAGATTTGAAAGCAGGAATAAAACTCAGGGGAAGGTAGGAAAATATATACTACCTATCTCTTTCTCTTATCTTTCTCAAATAATGTTTACGTTGGATTTCTGTAAGAGCTACTTATAGTAAACTCTTAATTGGTTTCTTGTGTGACATTAATACTCTGAAAGATGTGTACATTATTTGAATTTCTATTTTACGAGGACACTATGAAATAAAATAACTATAAGCCCCTTTTGTGAAAAGGAGGAAATGGAGGCACAGAGTGGCTAAGTAACTTATCTAAAGTAGCAAAGGAAGGATTGGGTGCAGGCAGTGCTTTGAGGCAGTGCTGTTGCCTCAGATGACTGTGTTACCATGAATGTATTTTTCCGGCCTGGGTGGATGCTCATTCTGGTTACTGATTGGTGGGTGATCCTGGTGCTTTCACAGAGGCAACACCAATGAAGTCTGAGGCTGTATTTCCTTCCAGGAATTTTCATTACCTCTTAATTTGAAACACTGTTTTTAAAAAGGCCTGTAGCCTAGGCCAAGGTTGTCTTAAGAAGTATCTTTGTAGATATTCTCATCATTGATTGAAACCCTCAATTATCATATCATAGATTGAATAGATAATTTAGTATTTAAAATTCTAAATGGGGTATTGATTGTGAGCTGCTTTATTTGAAATGGACATTTGCTAAGCCTACCAATTTAGGGCCTGTCATGCACGTTATAGCTGTAAAGAGTTCTACCCCATTCTTAGATTATTAAGTAATTGACCTATCTGAAAGAAATTATTTAGCATAGTCCTTCCTAAGACTGCAGTCAAAATTATAATGTGGAGTTTTGGTACGATGATAATGATAGGCCATTTTTCCACTATTTATTTTCTTGTCAAGCAATTACTTGAACCAATTTATTAAACTATCTGTAATCATTGGACCACAAAAAAGAAATGATTTTAATGTTCTTCCATCACTGCTTTATACAATGCTGGTGGATTTCCTTTTTACATTTTCTTCATTCCTAAATGATACCTTTGGAGAATTTCATAGATTTTAATCCCTTTCAATTTTCCTAAACTTCAATCTAGTCTATCATTTTTAAAGATTCAAATCCCATAATCAGTTTAAAGCTTTGTGGCCTTCCTTCCCATATATACTTGTTTAGACTTGTGCTCACATGCCGAAGAAGTCCTCCTCCTGAGATAGTTCAATTCTTGCCTTTTTTCCCTCTTCTTACAGTTTACTCCCTTCAGGAGGCTGGGGTGGGAGAGAGAAATGGGAGAGGACTTTTCACTAACATCCATGTCTGACAACACACTATAGGGCAGGTTTACAAATACTTAGTTGCATGTATGATTCTTGCGGGAAGACCACAGGCAGCCTCTAGCTGCATTTCACTGCCTTTAAAAATTGTCTGTGGTCAGGCTCCTTCATGCTGCTCTCTGCCTCTGCTCCCCACCACTGCAGTACCCCACACTTGACCCACGGGACACCCCTGTATGCTTATTTTACCAGCGCATGTACTGCAACCTGTCTGTGGACACCTCTCTGATCTACTGCATTTCTCCAAGACTCAATTGAGCACAGGAGACAAAGAACAACATACTACATTAAAAAAAAAAAAAAAAAAAATGTCCTTCTATGAACTAAGATGCTCATCTCCCTTTTGTTTATCCATGCCCAATCCACTTTCTTAGAGTGATTCTCTCAGATTCCCTTTATTTTTCTTGAAGGGAGATCCTTTTACTTGGGTCAAGTTTGGAAAGGGAAAGGATACTAGTCATCCCCCCATTAGTTAACATCTTATTATAGTTGTGCACGTACAAACAGGTAAAAGAAAAGATAAAAGGGAGGAGAAAATTGGACTAGTTCAAATTTAGCTGTGTCCTTGTGAATTTTATAGGATGTGCTTGCCTCCCTCCTGCCTTTATTATTACCACCTGATTCATATTTGATACATTTTGATCTCACAGTATAGATATGCAGCAGATTTTTGTACACTGAATATTTTTATTGAGCAATTTTATTTTATTTGGTGGAGTCTTTAAGATTTATATATGTATATATGAGATCATATTATCTGCAAAGACAATTTTACTTCTTCCTTTCCAATTTGGATGTCACTTTTTTTTCCCTTTCCTAATTGCTTTGGCTAGGACTTCTAGTGTCAGGTTGAATAACAGTTTTAAGAGTGGCATCCTGGTCTTGTTCCTGATCTTAGAGGAAAAGTTTTTAGCTTTTCACCATTGAGAATAATAATAGCTATGGTCTTTCCTACGTGACCTTAATTATGTTGAATACATTTTATGTCTAACCTGTTCAAAGGTTCTTTTTTTTTTTTTTTTTTTTTTTATCATGAAAGGATGTTGTATTTTGTCAAATGCTCTTTCTTTATATTTTGAGATAGTAATATGACTTTTGTCCTTCATTTTGTTAATCTGATGTTTTACATTTATTCATTCATGAGTTTTGAAACATCCCTGCATCGTAGGGGAAAAAAATCTTACTTCATCATGGCGTACAATCCTTTTAATGTGCTGTTAAATTCAGTTTGCTAATATTTTTTTGAGAAATTTTACATCTAAGTTCATCAGGGATACTGGCCTGTAAATTTCTTTTCTTGTAGTGTCCTTGTCTGGCATGGGTATGAGAGCAATGTTGGCAAAGTAAAATGAGTTTGGATGTGTTCCCTACTCTTCAATACTTTGGAAGAGTTTGAGAAGAATTTGCATTAATTATTCTTTAAATATTTGATAGAATCCACCAGTGAGCCATCTGGTGCTGGGCTTTAATTTGTTGGGAGTTGTTTGATTCATTCTCCTTACTCATAATTGATATTTTCATGTTTTCTATTTCTTTAAGATTCAGTTCAAGTAGATTGTATAGTTTTAGGGATTCTGATTCTTTCAGAAAATACCAATAATTCTTTATTGGAAAATTTTTGCCATATTTATTATATTATTGAGAATAAATATAGCAAAAAATGGCATCCTGACATTTTATTTTATCTTTCTATTTTCTTCACCATTCTGAATAAATCCACAAATTTGTTGTCCATGACACTGATTAAAGTAGCTACTGATCCAAGTAAAACTTTTGTTATTCACTATCTCTAATGTGGAATTTTAGGTAGAGTGCATACAAAATAGTATATTATGTGTGGATGTGTATAAATATACATGTGTATATGTGGGCATGTTTCCAAAGGAGAGGCTGTCTTTCTATACTCAAGCCAACATATTCCAATATTAGCCTACACTAAAGATCATCAACCAATTTTATGTTGATGTAAAACCTGAATCTTCATGTTAGCAGTAGTCAACAAGAAAGGGGAACTATATTTTCATTTTGATAGCTAGTTGACTGTAATACAGTTTTGCTTCTATGGTATTTTATTTTTCCTCTAAGTTATCTATGAAGATTCAGCACAAAAGACTCAGAATTAAAGATTAAATTCCAAATGATTGCCAAGTAGCCAACAAAAATGCCATCTAATGCAATTTGTGTGAGGATTGCAATCAGGAACTAATGTAAACTTGGCAATTCTGACATACTGATTGCTAACCAGACATCATATATAGCTGGAATTTGCCTAGCCTTCTGTTGCCTTAATGTTACACAGTAGCAGTACACATATGTCCTGAATAATTTCTTCTCTTTTGTACTCATTAAGAAACACCATGCATGAATACCCAGGCCTAAATAACAAACCAAATTGCTTATAGAAAGGTTCCTAGAAAAAAGGTGCTGTACTGTCCTCTCTATCAGAAGTATCCAAATTATGATGGGGGTGCACAAAGGGGTAGGATGTCAGTACAATATAGAGGAGATAGATGGTTAGATTAATCCTGAAGCCGTTTAAGATGATAAAACCAGGTAAGCAGCATTGAGGACAAAATTGTGTATCATGCCAAGAGGGCAAGCATCTAACACATTTAAAATATATATCTTAATTTAATTGTTTGGTAAAATTAGGCAGAGTGATAATACAGCCCTAAATTATACAACATGAAATTGCAATTTCATTAACCAGGTATTATTTTCTCTTTACTCTTATTTATAAAACAACATCAAAATACTATAGATAGTCAAATCAATAACTTGATATACGAGTCATTTTACTTACCTGATAGATGTTCCTGGTTAATAAATTGTGGTAACATCATACATTGTTTACAGTTATTTTCTCATGCAAGTAAAGCAAAATAAAAAATGTCTATCATCTATCTATGTATCTGTAATATATAGTAGTGTATCATTTTATCTAAATATTTTTAACCCTCAGCTAATTTAAGAAATGAGATTTTCAGAATACCTTTGAGGAGAAAATAAAGCATAGTATTTGAAACAAATATTAAACAACCTAAAGTAACTCTAACTTAGATAAATAATTTCCCCTCTTCATAACCCTTCAAACAACACTTTCATATCAATTCTAGGAATACTGTAAATTAATATTTAAGGTTAATCAAATCTAGGTCATATTAAGTAGAAGTTAATTTTATAACTTTTTTGCATATAATTGTTTAGGGTTACAAAATTTCTATTAGATGCTTTGAGAGAAATACTTCAGGAAAATAATTTTAGGTCTTTCAACCCAGTGATATTTCATCAATGGCAAGTTTTACTTTGCAAATTCCTTTCTTTAAATATATAGTATTAGTTGTATGCATTATTGTTTTGATTGTGTTTTAAATGTTTGATTCAATTGCAATTTCAATGGCTTTAATTGTACTAATTATTGATAACTATATTTGTATTAATACAAATATACTGTAACAAGTATATTATGTTAATTACAACATTAATATTAACTATAAAATTAATAATAATTATTTCAGCAAATTTCTATTTTATGAAATCCAGTATATTCTTGTCAAGTTATGCATATTAAACATTAATAAAGTATATTTTGACTTTGAGTTTACTTTCTACTAGTTTCTGTTTTTAATAAATGATCTATATATACTTTATGAAGAAATGAAATGTACTATTAGTCACCTTGGGAAAAAAGGGTATAAGATTTCCAGATGCTTAGGTAAGTGATAAGGAAATATGAGTTCAGCCTGTCTTACTCCAGTTTCTGTAGTTAGTGAGGAAGCCTTTCTTAAAGGCATCCTTCAGGTATGGTGGTTGTTACACTGGGTGCATTTGTACTTGTTTGTTGCCTTCTTAAGTTAATTTAATGATCTTAAGGAAATCATTTTTTATAATTAAACATAAGGGTGAAGTTTTCACTTTTAATAAAAGAAAGCAACTTGTTCATTATTAAGATATAAAATGACTAATATTTGAACAATCAATAGAACTGATCTCATTCCTAATAAAAATTGAGTATTTTTTCAATTTGCCATATAAATTAAACAATAGTTAGGATTAAAAAAAAAGAAAACAAAAAAACTTGGAGAAAATGCTGTAAATCTTGATCATGTTTGCAGAGGCCATATCAGGACATAAAGATTGGAGAAGTTTAGATGATAGTGCATAAGTACAGGTAGAAATTATTTTGTGGAAATGCCTTTTGATTCAGCAATTCCACTGCTAGGATTATATGCAAAGGATCCTGAAATGCCAATTCAAAAGAACCTATGTACCCCTTGGTTACAACAGCCAAGTCCTGGAAACAGCCTATGCTCATCGGTGGATAAATGGATCAGAAACTTGGTACACTTACACAATGAAATACTACGCAGCTGAAATAAAGAAGGAACTTCTACCTTTAGTGATAGCATAGATGGAACTGGAGAATATTACGCTTAGTGAAATAATCCAGATGGCAAAAGACAAATACCACATTATCTCACCTAATACAGGAAACAATGAACAAAACAAACAAAAGAGCAAAATAGAACCAGAGACATGAAAACAAAGAATAGACTGATAGTGACCAGAGGAGAGGAAGGGGGAGAAAAAAGGAAGGTTTGGTCAAGAAACTAGTATAAATGAACCATGGACATAGACAATGCGATGGGGATTGACTGTGGGAGAGGGGATGGTGTGGGTAGGACAAGGCAAAGCAATGAAGGGAAAATGGAACTGCTATAATACAATCATTAAAAAATGAAATTATTTTGCACCAATTTTACGTATGATATTTTCTCCATGCATTTTGGGAGGGGGGGAAGTCCAATATTTATTAATAGTATTCTTTCTTTTCATTTTCTTTATACCATATGTACTAGAGAACTTAAAATGCTCGTGTCTGAAAAAAAAGAATAGCACTTTGAGTTTTTATAAGGGGTCCATGGAAGTTGCTTTTTGTAGTGAGAATTCTAGACAAGATTTCTTCAGTGTCATTAGAAGAAAACAATCTTTTTTTCCAAGGAGAAAACAATTTTAAATATTTATTGTAGAAATACAGATGTACAAATAGTTAAATATATAATATGTGAAAAATTCAGATTATAGACTGACTGAAGCAATACAGAAGGTCTGCATTATTTTGAACTACATAAACTACATATAAAAAAGTGGGATAGTTCTGTAATACCCTTTTTCCTAAAGTATTTCAAGACTTGAGTAATTGGTCAGATAGCAAATCTAACAGGAATGGTTTTATAGATTGTGAAATTGAGGTCCAACAGTGTCAAGATGGAAGGTCATGGAACAGATCAATGGATCAGAAAGGATAGTAACTTGGAAATTTTTCTTGCACTTACTATCTCACTATTACTCAATGAAAGTGTATCAGAAAATTAGATTAAAAGCGGAAAGTTGCCTGGTGAGTTAATATTGTATGAATGGTCAATATATAAAATTTTGGAAATGTTCTTTTTCTATGTCTTTTTTTTTTTTTAACTTAGCAGTTTCTTCAGATGATTTATTTATATTTAGTTTCTATTTTTCACTTGATCTTAACCAAAAGGTCCAGAAGCTGTAATTTCTATTTTAACCTGACCTCTGCTGGGTTGAAGCAGTTTTGGGCTCATAGATATCTTTGAGTTAGACTTATGAAAAAAGAAAATAAACTATAGGAAGGGTCCATTATCATGAAGGAGGAAAATGGGCCAATAAACAGATCTTGATACCATATTTGTTTCAGTTTAACTGACTTTGTTGGCATTTTTGTATTTTAGAGATAAAAATCAATTGTTTTATGCTGAACAATCAAATGGCTCTAAGTTAAAATACAATGTAGTTCTTTAGCTACCAAATAGAGGTTTTTGTGATGTGGTGGTGGTGGTATCTCAGTATTCATGTATTTGGCTTGTTAGTTTTGTTTCTTACAACACTTATATTAAACTTTGAGATTGCAAAAATAGGTCTTTAGCCAAGATACTGCTACTTGTGAATGGTTTGTTTCAGTCTGTAACCCTGAAGTTTTTGAACAACCTCAGAATTGATTAGATGATTAGTGAAGTCCACCCTGATACCACAAGTAAATATCCAAACTTGAACTGAGACTGGAATAGCAATACTGACTGGGTCTTAGAAGTTGGGGAAGTTTTGTCTTCAAATCCCTGAAGGTGTTTACTTGCTAATCTTGACTGGTACATGGAAAAGCAGTACAATTAACAACAAAATATAATAAGCAAATTCAACTTAACATGTTAGAAGTATGCTAATTAATACTCAAAGGGAAAAAATTTTTTGCATGAAAAAGTGGAACTCCAAGTATTGAGAGTAGAAAAAAACAAATTAATTTCTTTTTAATACTAACTATTATCTCTGAGATATTAAGGAAAGGTGGTTCTCTTTCTCTGCAAAGACTTCCAATAGATGTATAATGTAATGTGGGCTACCTATTGAGGCATGAAAAATTTATCCTGAAAACCCAGTCCACTCAGTATATTATGACACTAAATGTAAGCAGGTTGGTTTGGAAGGAAAGTAATCTGAGCTGTGGCCCTAATTTGAACGTGATATTAGATAGAAAATTAGATGAGATCAAAAGCTGGAAAATGAATAATTATTTATATAGGTAAATACCAGCTTCTACATTTGGGAACTTAATGGGTACTATAAATTTCGTATTTATCTTGCTGGCATGGAGGCTAGTGAGCTATGTTTGTCCATGTTATATTCACATTGCTTTGTCTGCTAACTATGTGTATCCCTGCCAGGACAGGATAGATGATGGAAGGCACTGGGGTTCATTCATGCCTTCGGGTGGACATGCTTGTAATTACAATTAAGACTGGAGCACTCAACAACCTACTGTTCTCTATGACCTCTGAGGAGAGAAGCCAACCAGTGAGGATGAAGAAAACATCTATAGTTGGAGCAATGCACTTAACCAAGAGGATGTCATGTGACATTTTTAAACATGCAAGAAATCAGGAAGACACTATGTTTTTCAAAAATCTATGCTTTTTTAGAGGAGACTAGAGAATATGCAAGAAACACACAAACCTAAAAGAACTGGCAACCATGAAACAAGAGATTCCCAAAGGTGAACTTCGGAAGGAATTCTCAATATTTACAGCTGTATAGTGGAAATTAGAGTAGGAAAATATCTATGGAAAGTTGTTGTTCTAGGGGAAAAAAAGAAACCTGCTATGCATGGGTATTTTGAAACATTATGTTTTGACAGATCTGTTGGATACTGAAAACCAAAATGAGTAATTGTAAATTGAGAGAAAAGGTTTTACAGGAATAGACATTTAATCCTAGCGATTACATAGTCAACACTAATGCAACCATCCAACAATTTCAATATTGATAGCATGGGTAGGGTAAGGGTTTTGGGAAATAAGGTTGAGCAGAAGATTCAAAAGGGCTAAATATCCTTGATTAATTTTATTCTTAGGTGTTTTATTCGTTTTGAAGCAAATGTGAATGGGGTTGTTTCTTAATTTCCCTTTCTGTTAGATTATTATTATATATAAAATGGAACTAATCTCTGGGTATTAATTTTGTATCCTGCTATTCATCAATTCATTTATCAGTTCTAGTCATTTCTTGATGGAATCTTTGGGGTTCTCAATGTACAGTATTATGTCATATGCAAATAAAGACAGTTTTACTTCTTCTTTTCCAACTTGTATGCCTTTTATTTCTTTTTCTTGTCTGATTGCTGTGGCTAGGAATTCCAGTACTATACTGAATAAGAGGTGAAAGCAGACATCCTTGTTTTGTTTCAGATCTTAAGGCAAACACTTAGTTGTTGTCCATTGAGTGCAACACAGGCAGTTGGTTTGTCATATATGGCTTCTATTATGTATAGGTATATTCTTTCTATTTCCAATTTGCTGAGAGTTTTTATCATAATTGGTGCTGAATTTTGTCAAACGATTTTTCTGCATCAATTAATATGATCATTTGGTTTTTATCCTTCTTTTTGTTTATGTGGTGAATCATATTTATTGATTTGTGGATGTTGTACCAACCTTGCATCCCTAAAATGAATCTCACTTGATCATAGTGTATGATCTTTTTGATATATTGCTGTATTCAGTTTGCTAATATTTTGGGGAGGATTTTAGCATCTATGTTCATCAGGGATATTGCCCTATAATTTTCTTTTGTGGTAGCATCTTTATCTGGTTTTGGAATTAGGATAGTACTGGCCTCATAAAATGATATTGAGAGCTGTCCCTCCTCTTGAATTTCTTGAAGTAGTTGAGAAAGAGAGATGTTAGTTTTTCCTAGCATGTTTGGGCTATCTGGTCCAGGGCTTTTGTTGGTTGGGATATTTTTGATTACTGCTTCAATTTCACTAGGTTCAATCTGTCTATTCACATTTATTGATTTTTCCTGATTTAGTTTTAGAAAATTGTATGTTTCTAGAATTTTATTCATGTTGTCCAGTTATTCAGTTTGTTGGCTTATAGTGGTTCATAATGTTTTCTTACAGTCCTTTGTATTTCTTTGGTATCAGTTATTTCTTGTCTTTCACTTCTGATTTCATTTATGAGGGTCTTTTTTTTTTTTTTTTTTGATAAGTCTGGTTAAAGGTTTGTAAAGTTTATTTATTCTGGATTCATTGATTTTTTGTATTGTTTTCTAGACTAAATTTATTTCTACTCTGATCTTTATTATTTCCTTCCTTCTACTCACTTTATGCTTTGTTTATTATTTTCATTAAGTTCCTTTAAGTATAAAGTTAGATTGTTTATTTGAGCTTTACTTAGAAAATTATAAGATACTGAAGAAATAAATTGAAGAAGATACAAATTAGTGGAAGCACATACCATGTTCATGGATAGGAAGAATTAACATTATTAAAATGATCATGCTACCCGAAGCACATTATAAATTCAGTGCAATTCCTATTAAGATCCCAATGTCATTTTTCATAGAGCTTAAACAAATAATTTTACAAATGTATATGGAATGACAATAAGGTCCCATATAGCAACAGTAATGCTGAGAAGGAAAAACAAAATTAGAGGCCATAGTAATCAAAACAGCATGGTACTGGCATAAAAACAGACACATAGATCAATGAAACAGAATAAAGAGCCCAAAAATAAACCCACACCTCTATAGTCAATATTTGAAAAAGGAAACAAGCACATACAATGGGTTAAGGATAGTTTATTCGATAACTGGTGTTGGGAAAATTGGACAGATACATGTACAAAAATGAAACTAGACCACCATCTTACACCATACACAAGAGTAAATTCAAAATGGATTGAAGGCTTGAATATTAGAGCTGAAACCATAAAAATCCTAAAAGACAACATAGGTGGTAAAATTTCAGATATTGCTCATAGCAATATATTATCTGCTATTTCTCCCCAGGCAAGGGAAACAAAAGAAAAAATAAAATGGGCCTATAGCAAACTAAAAAGATTTTGCACAGCAAAGAAGACCATCAACAAGGTAAAAAGACAACCCATGAAGTGGAAGAACATATTTTGAAATACATCCAATAAGGGGTTAATATCCAAAATTTATAAGGCACTAACAAAACTCAGCACCAAAAAATAATCCAATTAAAAAAGGGGCAATGGACCTGAATAGACATCTCTCCAAAGAGACATTTGTAAAGATGCTCAACATCACTAATCATTAGAGAAATGCAAATTAAAACCAAAATGAGATATCACCTCATGTCTGTTAGAATCACTATCATCAATGAATTGACAAATAAGAAGTGCTGGTAAGGATATGGAGAAAGGGGGACCATTTTGCACAGTTGGTGGGAACAAAGATTGGTGCAGCCACCATGGAAAGCAATATGGAGATGACCTCCAAAATTAAAAATGGATCTGCCTTTTGACCCAGTGATCTCACTTCTGGAAATAAATCTAAAGAAACCCAAAACACTAATTCAAAAGAACATAAACACCCCTATGTCCAATGCAGTGTTATTTACAATTGACAAGAGATAGAAGCAACCAAGTGTCCATCAATAGGTGAGTGGATAAAACAGCTGTGGGACCTTTATACTACAGAATACCATGTGGCCATAAAAAAGAAGAAAAATTTACAGTATGTAATAGTTAGGATGGATCTGGAGAACATTATGCTAAGTGAAACAAGCTAATCAGAGAAAAACAAATCTGTGATCTCATTCATATATGGAATCTAATGTGCAAACTGAACTAACAAGCAAAATAAATAGAGGCTCATAGATAGATATCAGAATGACAGCTATGGGGTGGGGTGAAGGGTAGAAGATGGAAGGTTCAAGTAAACCAAAGGACTTTTGTACATGGACAACAGTGTGTTGATTGCAGAGGGAGGGGGATATAAGAAGGAAAATGGTGGTGAAAAAACAATAAAATTTTAAAAATAAATATGTATATGGCAAAAATCTGAAAAGGAATATTTCCAAATGAATGGTTGAAGAGTTGGTGTTTTATGGTTATAGGATTTTTCTTTTTTCAGAATTAAAAAAAATAATGCCACCATATTGCTTCCATAACTAAAAATGAAATGAGTATGATTATTTTATCAATGGGGAAAAAAAACAAAAGAGCTAGATAACTAAGAACATCAATCAATATTCTAGGAATGTATAAATATAGAAATAATTGTATAAGCCTACTATTTAGAAATATGAAGATTTATGGCAGAAGAAATACTTGAGTATTGAAAATTACTGACTGTAAGAAGTGAGATAAGAGGATAGATAAGTGCAGGGAAGGAGATTATTTTCGACACATCTCAACATCAGTCAATTAAAAATATGTGCTTGCTTTATTTTTTTAAAAGACAAAGTATTTAAAAATAAAATATTAAGAATCCACATGTTATAAGGATGCATTTATTTCACATTGCTTTTTTATCTATCCAATTCTAATAACACAGTTATTAGTTCGTAAAGTTTGGTAGGGCATATCTTCTAATTCAGAGCTTTCAGAGAGAAATTTGAGCCTCAAAGAGATTAAACAACTTGCCTAGGGTTACATTTTCATAAGTATAACCTGCATCTTCTTCTATTTATAGAAATCATTGTTAATTAAGATTTTGATTGCTAGTGTAACATGCTTTTTGCACAAAGGTATATTTTACTGGAAATGTCTATAGACAATGTTTTATCTTAATTGCAGAAGTACTATATAATATGACATGTCAAAACAGATGAAAAATTTTACCCACATAGTAATTTTTATTTAAATTGTCAAAAACACTGGGACTCTTGAGTGGATATAATCAAGTTTGGTAAATTTGTAAGTAGAGTTTATATAAATTTTCAATTGTGAGCAAATTAATCTTTTTTTTTTTTTTTTTTAAACTCTGAACTGTAGGAATAATGTATTTTATGGTAAGGTAGAACATAAAAGAAAATGAGCTGCCCAGTGGAACTTTGCACTGTGTACAAGAGAGAGATTTCTCTTGTCCTGGAGTGTTAACATCAAGGGTGCTCTGGGCACCTGCAAGATGTGATGTCACCCATGCTTAGCAATTCCAAGGACACAGATTTCAGGCTTCAGAGAAGCTATGGAAACAAATGGGCTTGAAAAAAAAAAGACAATTTAGTTTCTTGGAACACACACCCAATTGTGTTGTAGTCCTTTTGCTCAAGTTTGATTGAAAGTGACATATTGTAGGATACAGAGTTGATGGCTACTGCATATTTTTAACATACGAATGAAAGAGGATTTTTCTTCTTTACAGAGGAGTACAACTAAGGAAATAAGAAGAAAAAAGAGTAGATTTAGCTGCTGTCTCTTTTCTGTTTTGGCAACTGTGAGTTTTATTTCCTTTCACCGAGTGAGAAGACAGGTTTACTGACCATGGAAAAAGTGTGTATGAAAGACACACTATTTCAATAGCTGATTTAAACATAAATATAAAAGATGCAAAAATATAGCTTATAGATGTATCTAAAAGTGTGGTTGTGGAATCAATTACTAAATTAATGGCATTGGATATCTGTTCTAATTTGGTCCTGTCTAGAACTGCTCCAGGTGAATCTTTGGATAAGAGTAATATGATTACAAATAATTATTTTTACAGTGTTTCAAGTTCAGATATTAATATACAAAATTTTATCAACTTGCATTTAAATAGCTAGTTTTCCAGTTTTTATTTTCATTGAGATTTGGATGCACTGCAGACATGACTCCTATTCTGTGTGCACATATTTATGGTAATAATTTCTCTTTACTGACATGGGGTCATCTCAGAGTCATCTCCTCAAATCATATACTCCATTCATTGTTATTTTGGAAATTACTCTGTCAAGTGGGTGTATGTGAGTAAAACCAACAGGGTTTAGTTCTTTAGCCATTTTATCATATTTATGTTTGTTCCTTTGTTGTTGTTGTTTTGTTTTGTTTTGTTTTATTTTTGTATATGTAAGAAGAAAAGTCAGTGACAAAGTTTCCGTATTCACCTTGAATGTTTGGCCAAAAATTTAATTAAGACTTGCAGCTAGTCTACTTTCCCAAACATTTAAGATGATAACTTTAATGATAAATTCTGCCAACCTTCACTGAACAAATATTTGAGTGAAGATGATATGCTGGGTTGAATGTTTGGGTCTGGTTATCCAGGAGCAACAAGGTAGTCAAATGAGGCAGAAGATGATAAAAACACAATTAATAAGAATGTCTTGATTGGTAATTAATGATTTTAATTATGGTTTTGAGGAAATGAAAGATTCTAAAATGTTCTCTAATTATTAAGAAAACAATTATTTCTACTAGCAGTGTAATGGCAAATTATACTGTTTTTTAAATTGTTGTTCTATTAATAGTTGTCATAGTTCCCAATTTTTCCCTAGTTGCTCTCCACTGCCCTGCCTACCTCCATCTCCCCACTCCCACAGTCAATCCCCATCTTGTTGTCCATGTCTATAGGTCATTTATCCATGTTCCTTGACTAACCCTTCCCTTTCTTTCTGCCCCTTCTCTCTTTCTGGGCCCTCCCAGAAAAATAAAATATTGTCTCTTTTAGAAATATTAGAGACGCTTTTAATTAATTAATTAATTAATTTTTAAATTTAATTTTATTGTTGTTGTATTATATCCATCTCTTTTTTACTCCCCTCTGAGATGCATTTTAATAAGAGGCACTCAGATGTAAAATGATTAGATTGAGAAGAGTTGCATGTATAGAAGAAAATCATGTAATCTCACTTTTTGTTATAAATCATGTTTTTTAAATTAGTTTTTCTACCAAACACTGGAGATGAATAATTAAAAAACAGCAACAGATCATCTACTCTATTTTGGTGTCAGTTTGTTGGACTACCATTGTTTTGGTGAAAATATTTAATAAAAAGCTGAAGTTATGTAGTGTCATTATGAAAACACTTTCATGTAAATAATATACATAATATTGTATAAAATTAACAGAAATATGGTATCTTTATCTCTTATTCAGATTATACTACTTGAATATAATATATTGAGATTGCATTAATTGCTTCAATGAGCCTTCAACTAGTAATGTCTTTATTTTTAACTACTTGGTATAACAATATATTATAAAGGAGAATGTTTTTGTAATTTGTTTAAAACTTCCAAAAAGATAGTACCTGTAAAGTTCTTTCTGTCATTAATATGATAGTTTATACAATGATTTTTACAGAAGCATAGTGTTTAATATTGGGAGGAGCTTAGTAAAAATAAAACATTTATTTAAATGGTCTGTTTCCTTTCATTAGACAATTAATACTATGTAATCTTTCATGTTGTTTATTTTGCTTTGGTTGCCAGGAACCTAAGACCCATATGGATGGAATGACTAATTGCAGAAATTATTTTATGTTAGCTCTACTAAAACTACTGTATTTGTTTTCTAAATTTGTAAATTATTTTAAATTATCTATTCAGTGCATGTACAAAATAGCCTTTTAATTAAAAAAAATTAGCCCTGGCTGTTGTGGCTCAGTGGATATGTGTTAGCCTGTGAACCCAAAGATTGCTGGTTTGATTCCCAGTCAGGGCACATAACCAGGTTGCAAGCCAGGTCTTCAGCCTGGTCCTTGGCTGGGGGCAAATGAAAAGCAACCATACATTGATATTTCTCTTTCTTTCTTCCTCCCTCCCTGCCCTTTTCTCTGAAAATAATGAATAAAATCTCTTTAAAATTATAGATAAAAGTAATTATCTTTAAAGTTTACACTAATCCCAGTTGGTGACCAAAGTTATCTCTTTAGTTACCTTTTTAGAACTTACCTCCTGGTTCACTAGTACTAGTATTTTTTAGCTGAGATTGTGAGATATAAAGTCAAATATTTTAAATGTCAAAGAATGATCCAAATTGCCTTAGAGGGACTGAAGCAATTTATACAGCAACATCTATTCCATCACTACTTCATTCAAATACTTATGTTCTTTAGTGGTATACTAGTTATAGCAAGTTTTTATTTTCTCAGATGCACTATATCTCCTTTTGTGCCCTATTCTCTGCCCCAGAACAATCACATATTAACCCCATGAATGGCTTCCTCACCCTCTGGCTTGCAGTTGGGTTCAAAAAGAAGGAAAGTTGAGAATCCCTTTCTTTTTGGTTTCCTTGGGATAGCTATGTCCCTTGAAAGGAGGACACAGCTCTTCTTCCAGATTCTAATAATCACTGTCTTCTCCTTGATCCTTTGGGTTTCAGAGTAAGAAGAGCCTCAAATGCTGCTAAACCTAGAAAACTACAATATCCCTTAAGATCTCTTTACCTGATCATATCTATTACACATTCATTGAATTATCTTAAGTAGAGTAGGCCATTCATTTCCTGCTGGGATCCAAACTGATCCAAGAGCATTTTAATTGTAAAACCCTTCTTTAATGTCTGGGAATACAGCAGGGATAAAAATAACACAATTAAAAATTAACTGCTTCCACAAACTAAAGCCAGGACCAGATGGCTTTACTATTGAATTCCAGCAAATAGTTAAAGAAGAAAACATTAAATAATATAAGTAGACTTTTAACAAATAAATAGTTTTATTAAAAAATGAATGGTTTCAAAGAAAAACATAGTTTATTATTCTGAGTTTATTTGTGCTGGGCTCTGATGGGTTTTTACTCTTGGCTCATCTCACATAGGCGTTTGCGGCCAGCTGCTAGTTGGCTGAAGCTATTCTGTGGTCTATGATGGCCTCAACTGAGAAAGAGAATCTCTTTTCTCTTTTCCATACACTCTCTCAATGCCCAACAGGCTAACCTGGGATTGTCTGCATGGCAATGAGGCAAGACTGATTACATGATGCACGCTATTGGCCAACACAAGTTGTACAGTCATATTGCACTAGTTGGCGTTCTATTTGCTCTGGGTATAGTACTACATTGGAGTCTCAGAGCTGGTTGCCAATGTTAACATATTGGGTGCTTAGTAGTGGTGGTAGACTGTTCAAGCTTGGTGAAAATTCCATATTAAAGCAGAAGTATAAATGGTAATCTGTTACTATAGCTATTTATTAAAAAATTTATTAATCAACACTGACACAGCTGAGAAAAAACAGCTGATTGACATAAAATTTGTCACTTTTCTCACGTGATTGTGAGACATTCAGAAGATAATTTGGTGAGTGTTAAATGAGGCACAATATGGATGTACAATGAGGGTACATTCATAGATAATATGCTTTGCCCATGTGCTCTAGTCATGTTGCTTTCAGTCCCTGAACATCTGGCTACATTCTTAGGTATTACATCCATGAGTTCATGCCTCTCTTTCTGTAGACTAAGTAGATCATGAGATATAAAGTTGTACTTAAAACCACTGGCAGGATTTTCATTCTGCCTTACTCTCAAATAAGGCTACATAATTTCAGTACTAAAGATCTAGTCAATCCGAGCCTGTCACAGAACCCGTTTGTCAAGTAGAACATTTCTTTAAATTCTTTGGTAGCATAAATATTGTAATAGATAATGTCCAGGAGGCTATAAATGTGCTTTGAAGAAGGTGTGACAATATAGTACAAATAGGTTTAAAGAAAGTGTAACCATACAGATGAAACTGGTTTTGGGGGGAGGGCAGGGTGCGTTAGGACTTGTTGATACCTAGACCAATAAATACCTCTTCCATTTGATAAATGAATGCTGTTGGGTATTTGGTTCATGGTGGACAGCTCTGGTCATATAAACTTTTCACATCCACTGATCAGACCATCAGTTCATTAAGGTCTGGTGGTAATTTAATAGTTATCACATGGACAATAGTCATTTTTGTCTGTTGAAGCCAAGAGTTTGCTCTAAAACCTTAAAGAGTTTCTCAGCACTATATTGTTGAGCTTGGATTATACTCCATATATTACCTTGATCTAGTAGAGAAATACTAAGCAAAATAATAGAAAATAAGAACCAATAGAACAGCTTGAATTACAGCATAGACTAGCTAGAAATGCTTTACTTTTTAAAAAACTGACTTCACTAAAAGGGTATAAAAAAGCACCCAAATGTGATATATACATATTTTCTCTAACAGCTAAACAGACTCACCAAGCATCATGTCCCATTCTTAGCAGAAAGGAGCATAATGGATTTAAATATGCCTTTCAATTTGAAATGGTTGCCATGATACACTCCATAACCCCAAATCTCCTAGAAAATCCATTGAGATGCCAGAAACCTATAATTTCATAGGATTTATTTCCTGTAACTGGCATCCATGTGGCTTTCTAAGACATTTAGTGTATTTACTGTGTCTTACTCATGAGAACATATCAGTATATAGGCCAACATTATAGTCTATAATTTTGTTATTTGGTGCTTATGCTAATATAACTAACATTTCCTTGGACTGATTCATAAAAAAGAGCAGGAAAGTTATTGCAAATCTGAAATAAGACTGTGAGGGTGTACCGTGTTCCTGCTTGATAGAAGTCAACTGTTTCTAGTTTTCTTCTCTCCTATAGAGATAAAAAAATAGTTTACCAGATTAGTGGATGCATATGGAGGTACAGAGGTTATATAATTTGTTCAAATTAAAAGACTACATTTATATCAATATTTTATTTTGCATAGGCAAAATTGGAAAGTTGAAGGGAAATGTGGCAGCATCACCTTAGAACTGCCCACTGAGATGAAGTCTTCTTTTCGATTTACTATTTTACACAGCAGCAGGAGAGCCAAGACTTTGCCTGCTTGTTCATGCAAACCTAGCTCCAAGTATTCAAGAGTTGATGGAACCTCTTTTAAATATATACTCAAAATTGGTTAAATAATCATAAGACTAAGGGTAGACTGAGCTAGCTATGTATGGGCAGAAATATATACAAAATTCATGTTATTGACAACTACCTCTTGCCTCCTGCTATGGTTGGGGGATGGGTAAGACTTTTCTACATGATGGATCAATTTACAAATGTCCAAGCTGTCTATTTATTTGAATTCCTTTGGTTTATCTATTTATTTGAATTCTTTACATTTCAGCAATTTCCGAACTATGTGCTATAGCACACTCATGTCCATGAAAGGTACACTGGTGTGCTGCAAGAATTTTTAAAATATGCAATACCTGATTATTTAGTTAGGAGCACCGACTTCTTTTCCCTTAGATTGTCAAATGAAAAATAAAAATGACAGCAGCCAACAAAGCAACACCTATTCTATGTGAATGAATCAAAATTATACCTATTGTTTTTGTCAGATCGGCAAAAACTGTAGTTTTTGGTGTTGAGTTTTGTAAGTTCTTTATAAATTTTGGATATTTTCCCCTTATCGGGTGTATTTCAAAATATGTTCTCCCATTCCATGGGTTGTAATTTTATCTTGTTGATGTTCTCCTTTGCTGTGCAGAATCTTTTTAGTTTGCCATAGGCCCACTTGTTTATATTTTGTTTTGTTCCCCTTGCTTTAGGAGATATACCTGATAAAGTGCTGCTATTAGCAATGTCTGAGATTTTACTGTTTATGTTGTCTTCTAGGGTTTTCATGGTTTTGGATCTAATATTTAATTCTCTAACCCATTTTGAATTTACTTTGTGTATGGTGTAAGGGGGTGATCTAGTTTCATTTTTCTGCATGTGTCTGTCTAATTTTCCCAACACCATTTATTGAATAAACTATCTTTAGTTCATTGTATGGGCTTGTTTCCTCTCTCAAATATTAATTGCCTATAAAGGTGTGGTTTTATTTCTGGGCTCTCTATTCTGTTCCATTGATCTATGTGTCTGTTTTTATGCCAGTACTATGCTGTTTTGATTACTATACCCTCCATCCTTGTTCTTCTGTCTCAGAATCACTATTGTTATTTGGGGCCTTTTGTGGTTACAAATACCTTTTTGAAATATTTGCTCTAGTTCTATGAAAATTACACTGGGATCTTAATAGAAATTGCACTAAATTTATAGTGCGCTTTTGGTAGCATGGACATTTTGTGATGTTAATTCTTCCTATCCATGAACATGGTATATGCTACCACTCATTTGTATATTCTTAGTTTGTTTCTTCAATATCTTATAATTTTCCAAGTAAACCTCAAATAAATAATCTAAATTTACACTTAAAAGAACTTGAAAAAGAATAACAAACAAAGCCTAAAGTGAGGAGAAGGAAGTAATAAAGATGAGAGCCACCATAAAGGTCCTGGAGAAAAATATAGGCAGTAAACTTTGCGATATCCTACACAAAAATATGTTTACTGATACTTCACCAAGGGCAAAGGAAATAAAAGAATGAATCAACAAATGGGACTATATGAAATTGAAAAGTTTCTGTTCAGCTAAAGAAAATATCAGCAAAATTCAAAGGGAACCAACTGTATGGGAAAACATAATTGCCAATGATACCTCAGACAAGGGTCTGATCTCCAAAATATATAAAGAA
>PVIW01005548.1:0-104399 GCA_004026585.1 Noctilio leporinus | reverse complement strand
CAATTAAAAAATGGGCAAAGGACCTGAACAGACAACTCACTGAGGAAGATATACAAAGGGCCCAGAGGCATATGAAAGAATGCTCAACATCGCTAGTCATCAGAGAGATGCAAATTAAAACTGCATTAAGATACCACCTCACACCTGTCAGAATGGCAATCATCAACAAATCAACAAACAACAAGTGTTGGTGAGGATGTGGGGCAAAGGGAACCCTCATACACAATTGGTGGGAATGCAGGCTGGTGCAGCCCCTGTGGAAAACAGTATGGGGTTTCCTTAAAAAACTAAAAATGGAACTGCCTTTTGATCCACCAATTCCACTACTTGGACTATACCCAAAGAAACCTGAAACACCAATTCATAAGAACCTATGCACACCTATGTTCATAGCGGCACTATTTACAATAGCCAAGTGCTGTAAACAGCCTAAGTGCCCATCGGTGGGTGATTGGATCAAAAAACTTTGGTACATATACACAATGGAATTCTATGTAGCGGAAAGAAAGAAGGAACTTGTACCCTTTGTAACAACATGGATGGAACTGGAGAGCATTATGCTTAGTGAAATAAGCCAGTCAGTGAAGGACAAATATCATATGATCTCACCCATTATGGGACAATAATGAACAAAACTAACAACAAGCAAAACAGAACCAAGTATATGAATACAAGGAATAGGCCTTCAGTGGTCAGGGGAACGGGGTAGGGGGTAGGGGGGAGGCAGAGGCAAAGAAGGGGAGCAGCTTAAACAAGAACCTAGTATAAAGGAACCATGGACATGGACAACAGGTGGGATTGACTTTGGGGGAAATGGGTGGGTGGGTGGGGGGACAGAGGGGAGCAAAAAGGGGATGGATGTAATACAACAACAATAAAATTTAAAAAAAGAAAAAAGAAAAAAAAGAAAAGAAAAAAAATAAAAGCACAGTGAAAGCCAAAAAAAAAAAAAATTGTTTTTTAATTTTTTTAGTTTATTATCTTATATAAAAATTCCCCCAATTTATAATTGAATCTCATTGAAAAAAGTTTAGCCTTCTGTCATGTTTATGAAATAATCTAGGCAAACTAGAAGAATAATGTCGTAATATTTATTTTTCGGCAAAGACATTTCTGCAATTAAGTAAAATGCCAACACTAAAAAGAAGACCACATTAAGAAATCCAGGAGCATATATACTTATATTGCATGTGATGCTCATACAAGTTAAGGCATTTTCAAGGGTAAAAGCAATTCTTTATGCACTACTGTAAATTTTGATCTGCCACCCCAAATATGAAAATTTTTACAGATTTTTATGTCCACCGAGTAAGTACTAATTGCTGGATATAATCAAATACAACTTAATTTTGGTCTCGGTTATCCTCTTAAAATGCATGACTGCCAGTGGATGACCACTTCAGCAGGCCCGAGTGATTCTTCTAGCCAATGTTGAGTAACAGAAATACCTAGGGTCACTTTAGTGAACAAACCAATCTTCCCTTGGTAATCAAATTTTTTTAGCAACCCTTCCTGGGAAAAGAGTAAGATCAGTTTTGTCCCTTTTCTATGACTACTACTTCCCCTCCCAGCAGCCATTCTCCAAAGTGAGCCTAGGAGAGAGGTATGCTGGAAGAAGGTCAGCAAGGTGATCATGTTTAAAGCTGACTTTTTTCTCAGATGCACTGTGTGGTTCTTCAGTCTCACTTCAGAATTCCCTCTAGCTCTAGCTCCAAGACTGTTGGAGCCTTACTGCCCTTTTTTATTTATTATTATTTTCAGAGAGAAGGGAAGGGAGAGAGGAAGAAAGGCAAAGACGTATCAATGTATGGTTGCCTTTCACCTGCTTCCAGCTGGGAATGTGGCTGGAAACCTGACTTGCAACCTGGTTATGTGTCCTGGCTGGGAATCGAACCAGTGATCTTTGGGTTCACAGGCCAGTGCCTTTCCACTAAGCCACCAGCCAGATTACTGCCCTTTTAAGGCAGTTTGTCTGGGAAGGAATTGGCTTCAGGCTGCCCATCTCCTCCACTGGGCCTGCCTGATTTGTAGGAAACACGCATATTTCCTTTATACTGACAAACACAAACATAGGGCAAATTCCAACACAGCCACCTCTTGGATAGTTCTTACTATAAGAGCTGTTAGCCAGCTACTTCTCTCCTTGTTACATTTCTCAGGGATTAAGACCCTCATCCTCTGCGCCCCCTAAATGAAGAGAATTCTTTAAATTTCTAAGTGATCCCTTTAAAGCTCCTCTCACTAATAGCAAGTGGGAGCTTGCACTCCCACTTCTCCCATGGAGAGGGAGCAACCCACAGCGTAACTTTCTTAAGGATCCCCCACAAAATGGTCTTCCTTAACCTGTAAAAATCCTTCTTATGTGTTTTAGAGCTTCCATCTGGTTCTTGAACACGAAATATCTCACTGTTGAATTTCACACTATTGTACCTTAGTGCCTTAGCTAAATCTTAGTAGTGTACAATAATTAGCAATATATCAAACTGGTGAGGTCTATCTTCTGATCAAATTAAAGAAATTAATTTTTGAATGAATAATTACTTGCCATTATAAACTCATTAAAATTTCTAGTTTTTATAGTTTTAATCTGGCATCCCCCAAAATTCAAGGTCTAACGGGTTATGATGTACACCATAAAAATATAATGGACTGGAGCCTTCTGGTCAAGATGGTAGCATAGGTAAATATAGCTTGCCTCCTCATACAACCACTTCAAAATTACAACTAAAATATAGAAAAACTATCACTCAAACTGTCAGAAGTCAAATTGTATGGAATTCTGGCAAACATGAAATTAAAGAAACAATATCCATCCTGGCTGGCAGAAGGGCAAAAACATGGGATGGGCTAGTCTCACATCCATGTGTGTTGAATAAAAATTCAGGAAGGATATATTGGGAGCAAAGAGTCCCAAAACAGAGCACAGGTTGGGGCTGACCCTGGCCTAAACAGGAAACCATAGAGCATGGGAAACCATAGAGCCTGTGCACCCAGTGCACAACTACAGTCCATATCAGAGCACCACCACTCTGCCCCTGCACAGATGATCCTCCACAGTTAGGGCAGGTTGGCAGTCAGTGTTCACAGATAGTCTTTGCAGCTGACTGGCTTGGGTAACTCCCTCCCACTGACTTGCCAACAGCAGTCAAGGCTCCACAGCAAGAGGAGGATGAACTCAGCTCACACAAAGGGCGCACCTCGAGTACCCAGTTGGGTGATAGGGAAGGCAGTGCCACTGGACCCTACAGGACACCTACTACATTAGGTCAGACTACCAAGACAAGGAGTCATAGCAGCTCTACCTAATACATAGAAACAAACACAGGAAAGCTACCAAAATGAAGCAGAGACAAAGAAACATGGCCCAAATGGACGAATAGATCAAAACTCCAGAAAAAGAACTAAATGAAATGGAGATAAGCAATGTATCAAATACAGATTTTAAAACAGTGGTTATAAGGATGCTCAAGGAACTTAATGAGGACCTCAACAGCATAAAAAAAAAATCGTCTGAAACAAAGGATACACTAAGTGAAATAAAGAACAATTTATAGGGAAACAACAGTAGAGTCAATAAAGCCGAGAATCAAATCAATGATTTGGAACATAAGGAAGCAAAAAACAACCAATCAGAACAAGTGTTAGGGGCTGCTAGTCTGTTTGGCAGGGCCCGGCTAGCAGAAACGGGTGTTTGGCAAGACCGGCCCTAGTGCCAGGTGGACCTGGAATGGACACTGTGTATAGGGAGTCAGCCCAGTGTGTTTACCCCGTAGCCCATGAAGCATGGAAAGCAGAGAGTGTGCCATGCCTTGTTCGCTGTGGCTAGCTTAGCTTCCTGGTTTCAGTTGAGCAGTTGCCAGTAATACCTGCATATAAGCTTAGTGTGATTAATAAATGGGACTCGCAGCTTGGGCGAGCCTCCCGACCCAACTTTGTCTCTTCTCTCTTTCTTGCATCCTCTGCCGTCCAAACCCAGTACGTAATCCAGGGACAGCTGGTCCATCACAAACAAGAAAAAAAAACTTTAAAAAAAATGAGAACAGTGTAAGCAGCCTGTGGGACAACTTTAAGTGCTCCAACATTTGCATCATAGGGGTGCCAGAAAGAGAAAATAGAGTGAGAAATTGGAAAACTATTTGAAAAAATAATTAAAGAAAACTTCCCTAATTTGATGAAATAGACATGCAAGTGCAGGAAGCATGGAGGGTCCCAAACAAGATGGAAGCAAAAAGGCCCACACTAAGACACATCATAATTAAAATACCAAAGATTAAACATAAAAAGAGAATCTTAATTGCAGCAAGAGAAAACCAGTTAGTTACCTACAGGCGTGCCACTATAACACTGACAGCCAATTTCTCACACACACACACAAAATTACAGGCTAGAAAGGGTTAGGAAGAAATACCCAAAGTTATGAAAAGCAGGGACCTATAGCCAAGATTGCTCTATCTAGCAAAGACAACATTTAGAATCAAAGGGCAGATGGAATGCTTCTCAGACAAGAAAAAACTAAAGGAGTTCATCATCATCAAATCATTATTATATGAAGAGTTAAAGGGGCCTATTTAAGAAAAAGAAGATCAAAATTATGATGAATAAAATGGCAATAAATACATACTTATCAACAATTCAATCTAAAAAACAAATTAAGCAAACAAGAAGAACAGAGACAAAATTGTGGATACAGAGAGCATTTTGATGGTTGCCAGATGGGAGGGGCATGTCGGGGAATAGGTGAAGAGGTGAAGGGATTAAGAAGCACAAATAGGTAGTTACAGAAGAGCCATGGGGAAATAAAGTACAGTATAGGAAATGGAGTAGCCAAAGAACTTACATGCATGGCCCATGGACATGAACAATGGTGGGGGATTGCCTGCAGGAGTGGGGGGTGCTGAGTCGGGGGAAGCAAAGGAGGAAAATTGGGACAATTGTAATAGCATAATCAATCAAAACAATTTTTAAAAATAATACTCATTCTCTTGCATCTCTTCCAAATTTGTGATTATTATTAATAAAAATAAAGTATTAGATGTTGAAATGATAATATATTTGTGTATATTGATGAAGGGGGTATTTTTATTAAGTTCACTTAACTGAGAAACTCAAGTACATAGTTACTATATTCAGCATGGTAAAATTTTATTAGAAAAATATAAACCAGGGATTACATAGACCGAATCCCTCTATGTAATTCAACCAAATATCCACAAAGGGTTTCCTGAAATTGTTAGAGAAATAAATATATTTTAGTGGATGAGATGGTATTTAAATTATGGAATAACATTCTCTCCTTTCATATTAAAAGTGCCAATTACGTTTAAGTATTATCCTAGGCTGCTGAGATTTCTCTACCCTTAAATAATTTTCAGTCTACTAGCATACATGCAAATGGTTACAACCAGAGCACCACACAGAATGTGCTTGATGCCTTAGGAGGTATAGACATAAAAAAATGTATAAAAGCTGTATATCTGAAACTAATATAAAATAATACTGAATGTAAACTGTAATTGAAAAATAAAAAATTATAAATGTATACTAAAGGCTTTATAGCATATGCTTGTATACCCTATTGGAATATGTATGTAACTGATATTATAGAAAAAGACATATTTGAATAAAGCTAGGTTGGGAAATCATTTTTCAAAAAATACTATGCAGCCTTCTAATTTCACCATCCAGGTCCTCTTTGTCTCCTATTCCATACTAAGAATTAATCCTCAACTCTTAGTGTATGGCCAAAGGAGAATGCAAATCAGTCAAAGGAAGTGGCAAGGTTAATATTTAAGAAGATTTTTCAGGTAAAATAATTGAAAACTATATTTGATAGGTTCACTAGTAGAATGAAGATAGATGATAAGAAAAGAATTTGGAATTTGAAAACAAAAATTACCCAAAATCCAATGAACAAAGAGAAAAGTAATAGTAAATAAAAATGAACAGTCTTAGAGAACCACAGGACATAAATTAAGAAATCCAACATAAGTATAGCTGAAGTCATAGAAGGGAGAAAGGAAATGGAGCAGAAAAAGTTATATGGAGAAAAAATCCCTCCCCCAAAACCACAAGTTTTGTGAAAAAGATTAACTTACAGACCTAAGAAATGCAAAGAACCTCAAGCAGAGTAAACACTAAGCAAACTAGTCCTAACCACATCATTGTTAAACTTCTGAATACCAAAGAAAAAAAAGAAAAATTTGAAAGCCATCCAGAGAAAAGTAGCATTATATCCAGGGAGAACAATAATACCATTCATTATCAGTTGGCCTCTCATAAGAAATAATGGGAGAAAAAAGGAAGACATAATGGAGGATAATGGAACTGTCATATTCAAAGTGCTAAAAGATTCTAAAAACTACCAGTCATAAATTCTATATCCAGCTAAGCTAGTCTTCAAAAAACAGAAGCAGAATAAAGTTACTTTCAAATAATAAAAATGGAGAGAATTTATAGATTTCCACTATAAGAAATATGAAATAAATAAATAATTTTAAAAGAAATATTAAAGTCCATCAGACTGACAGGAAATGATACCAGCTGATAACCTGGGTCCAAAGGAAGGACTGAAACACCACACACACACACACACACACACACACACACACACACTTTTTCCTCATAATTTCTTAACAAGATGATTTGATTCTCAAGTTGGGGCACATGCTTGGGTTGTGGATTCAGTCCCCAGGTAAGGCACATGTGAGAGGCAACTGATTCATGTTTCTCTCACATTAATTTTTCTCTCCCTCTCTTTCTCCCTCCATTCTCCTCTCTAAAAATAAAATCTTTTTTAAAAAGGCAAATAAGACAAAAAACAAACAGCAAAATGTCAGACCTAAATATGACTTGACCAGTAACTGCATTTAAAACAGGCTAATGATTCTAATAAAATGGCAGAGATTGTATGACTGGATAAAAACTCAAGAATGAATTATATCCTGTTTAAAGAGGTGCACTTTAAATAAAATACA
This sequence comes from Noctilio leporinus, assembly GCA_004026585.1. NCBI lineage: Eukaryota > Metazoa > Chordata > Mammalia > Chiroptera > Noctilionidae > Noctilio > Noctilio leporinus. The sequence goes on along the minus strand of PVIW01005548.1, from coordinate 97,425 downwards.
CAAGTAAGCTGAAAATTTTAAAAATGAAAAAAGATTTGCCATGTAAATAACCCTAAGAAGGCCAGAGTGACTCTACTAATATTTGACAAAACAGACTTCAAGACAAAAAGCATTATTAGAAACAAAAAAGGGTACTCCATAATGATAAAAGTGTCAATACACCATGAAGATACAATCATAAATTTATATACATTTAATAGCACTTCAGATATACATGAAGCAATGTAATTTGATCACTGCATTATCATATTAAAAAATTACCTCAAGCCCTGGCTGGTGGCACAGTGGATAAGGAGCTGGCCTGCGAACCCAAAGGTCACTGGTTAGATTCCCAGCCAGGGCAACATAACTAGGTTGCAAGCCAGGTCTCCAGCCAGGTCCCTAAATGGAGGCAAGTGAAAGGCAACTATACATTGATGTTTCTCTCACTCTCTTCCTCTCTCCCTTCCCCTCTCTCTGAAAAATAATAAATAAAAAATCTTTAAAAATAAATACCTCAAATAAATCATAAAGCTTAAATGTGAGAATGAAAACTAGAAAACTTCTATAAGAAAACACTGGAGGGCTCCTGTTGATGAAAAGGTCTTTGGGCTTTTTTCTCACTCTTTCAATTCAGCAACATGAGTGTGGATTTCACTTTTCCCCAAAGCCTGACCTGCCCCGAAGCATCCAATTCCAGGGAACCTTCACTGGTGCCTGAGATGTATGAGCCTGAAGAAAACTATACACCCGTGCAACTGTCATCTGCTGAAACACCCTACATGGAGACTGTCTCTCCTCTTCCTTCATCCATGGACTTGCTGACTCAGAACAACCCTGATTGTCCCACTAGTCCCAACATAACACTGCCCACTTCTATAGAGAGCAGTACACAGAAGGAGGGAAAAGGCCAGGTCAAGAAACAAGATCAGAGCTGTCTTCTCACAGACCCAGCTCTGGGTACTCAATGAGCGATTCCAGAGACAGAAATATCTCAGCCTCCAACAAATGCAGGAATTTTCCAACATCCTGAACCTTAGTGACAAACATTAAGACCTGTTCCAGAAACAGAGAATGAAATGTAAGAGGTGGCAGAAATACAACTGGCCAAAGATTAGCAAACTGTGTAACTCAGATGAACTCAGCAACCACAGAGTACCTGGGACTCTCTTCCTATCCTCACTGGGAATGTCTGGTGAATACTTCTGGAAACTTTTCAACATGGAGCAATCAGACCTGTAGTAACCTATCTTGCAGCAACCATTCCTGGAACAGCCCACCTTGTAACTACCATTCCTAGAATAGTCAGGCCTGGTGCCCCCAAGGCTGGAATAAACAGGCCTAGAACAATCAGTTCTATAGTTATGAGGAATCCCTGCAGCCCCAGACCCAGTTCCAGCAAACTCTCATCAGTGATTTGGAAGCCACCTTGGAAATTGCTGAGGAAAACTATGATGTAATACTGCAAATCCCTAAGTATTATAGGGCCCTGCAAACCATGGATTTATTCCCAGATCACTCCATGAACATGTAGCCATGGACATTCAGTGTGACGCTGGGTATAGTATCCAATCTTCATTTGAGCAGTGGCTATATCTCTCCTAGGATTTTTTCCCCTAAGATTTTTCTGTGTATCTCTGTCTTGTTACGCTGCTTTTCATTATGCCCATTTGGAGGGGTGGGGGTGAGATATGATGAATCTAATCAGAGATTTCTGTAGCCTGGCTGCAATAGACATATAAGATGTCTCTGTGTCTATAGATAATTAGATATAATACTATTTTGAATTGCTTTAGGATCTAGAATCTCATCTTTAAGAATAGAAAGTTAAAGAAGGGGAACAGCTTAGACAAGAACCTATTATAAAGGAACCATGGACATGGACAACAGGTGGGATTGACTTAGGGGGGAATAGGTGGGTGGGGAGGGGGACAGAGGGGAGCAAAAAGGGAATGGATGTAATACAACAACAATAAAATTAAAAAAAAAAAAGAATAGAAAGTTAAAGTACAAAGAGGTGTGATATAAGATCATTTGTGTTTTCTGGAATTGGAAGGCTTGTTAAAAACCTCAATTCTGGTAAAAGATTAAACTACACTATATTTCACTGATTTCCTCTGACCCTCTTGCTGTTTTACTACAATCTCTAATTTATTACTCTACTATTTGTAAAAGATGTTTTATGCTTTTCTGTATCATGATAATACCAGTTTGGCTGGTTGGTTTATAAGTTTAAATACAAATAAATCATCTATTTTCCCATTAGTTGGCTCTACCCTAATTTCACCCACCGGTCTAATGAGTAAAAATTTGCTAAGCATGCACATTTATTGTTTTTGATGTGAGGGGAAAATTAAGTGAAATCTTCCCACTATGTTACTTGGGGAGATGGCTATCTTAGAAATGAATAAAGGGAAAGTCACCAAAGATATGATGATAGGTGGCTGAACTGATTAATTAAACCTGAACAAACTTAATTCTTCTTTGTGTGTATAATGGCATTGAAACAATAAAATTTGTGCTTATTTTCAGTTAAAAAAAAATGAAGAAGAAAACACTGGAGAAAATCATTCTGACCTTGGGTTAGTCAAAGATTTCCTAGATACAACATCAAAAACACAATCAATGAAGAAAAAATTGATAAACTAAACTTCATTAAAACTAACAACTTCTCTTTGAAACACAGTTAGAAAAGAAAATACAAGCCACAAACTGGGAGAAAAGATTTGAAAATTGTATATCTAATAAAGAACTTGTATCAGATTATATAAAGAAAGCTCAAAATTCAATTTTAAAAAAAAGCAACTCAATTTAAAGATGGGCAGAAACCATTTTACAAAAAAAGATATACAAATACAAAGAAAATATGCATATGAACAGATGTTTAATATCATTAGTCATGAGGGCAATGTAAATGACAATGAAAAACCACACACAACTTTTAGAAGAGCTAAAACGAAAAGGACTAATTGTATCAAGTGTTGATGAGGATGTAAAGCACCTGTAACTGTCATACACTTGCTACTGGGAATACAAAATTATACAACCAATTTGGAAAACGGTTCAAGAATTTTTAAAAAAATTAAACATAAGGGGAGCAAAAAGGGGATGGATGTAATACAACAACAATAAAATTAAAAAAGAAAAAAAGTTAAACATAACCTAACCACATGATATGTCATTTCACTCGTAGGTATTTACCTAACAGAAACAACAGTGTATGTCCATACAAAATGTTGTATACAGACATTTATAGCTATCTAATAGTCAAAAACTGGAAAGCGCCCTGACTGCTGTAGTTAGTGGTGGGCTGGGCATCATTCTGCAAAATGAAAGGTGGAAGGTTCAATTCCTGGTCAGCGCACATACCTGGGTGGTGGGCCAGGTCCCCAGTCGGGGGCACGAGAGGCAGCCACACATTGATGTTTCTCTCCCTCTCTTTCTCCCTCCCTTCCCCTCTCTCTAAAAATAAATAAAATATTTTTAAGTCAAATTAATTTATAGTGACAGAAGACATATCAGTGTTTCCCTGGTTGGGAGTAGGAGGAGGTGGAGGATGGGATTATGAAGGGGCACAAAGAATCTTTTGAGGGTAATGGTATGTTCATTACCTTGACTGTAGCAAAGGTTTCACTAGGTTATATACATATGACAAAACTCATTAAACTGCATGCTTTAAACATGCAGTTTATTACATGCCAATTATACCTCAATAATGTTGAACCTATGTGTAAGATTTCAACAGCAACAGAAATAATATCATAACAAACAGAAGAAATAAAACCGACAGAACTAAAAGAATTAGGCAAATTCACAATTGCAGCTGTATGTTTCAGCACATTTCTCTCAGTAATTAATAGTGCTGGCAGCCCCAAAACAAACAAACAAAATCAGTAAAATATACAAATCTGGGTGACACTATCCACCCTCTTAACCTAACTGGCGTGTATAGGACACTATACCCAACAACTGCAGAAAGCCGTTTGCTCTGCCAGGGAAACAGCTCATCACTCATGCAGCTGGGGCGGGAACAGAGGCAGGAGAAAACTAAACTTTCTGGAATGCCTCCTAACCCATGGGAAGGACCTGCACAGAATCATCTTAGATCTTCAGGCAACCTCTGAGGTATATTATTTTCATCTTAAATATGAGGAAAAAGATTAGAGACGTTAAGCAATTTGCCAAGGTTATGCAACTTTAGTAGGATTCTAACTGAACATTTCAGATGTAAACAGGAATCACAAGACATACCCAAGAGTCCTTTATTAAAAAATATTCATGCCCTGGCTGGCAGCACAGTGCCAGCCTGCCAACACAAGGGTCGCTGGTTTGATTCCCAGCCAGGGCACATAACCAGGTTGCAAGCCAGGTCTCCAGCCAGCTCCGTAGCTGGAGGCAGGTGAAAGGCAACCATACAGTGATGTCTCTCTCCCTCTCTGCCTCTCTCCCTTCCCCTCTCTCTAAAAATAATAAATAAAATCTTTAAAATAAATATTAAAAAAAAAAATTTTTAAATCCAGCGTGAGTGCCCACAGCCAAGGCACTGTGCCTGACGTGGGTACAAAACTATCCCTCCCTGGATGTTTCCCTCCTTTTATCTTCTTACTGTAGTAAATACTGGGAAAGTATCAAATAAACGAATAAATGGGAATTTTCAGTCCTTGAAAGGAAGACTGCTGCTGAATATGTAATACCAGAATATTCTATCTTTCTCAAAGAGTACCTCCTTTGTCTCTAATAAGATGTGCCTCCGGTACTCCAAGAAAATATGTTTTGTTTGTTTACTTTTTGGTGCAAATTTTATTATTTTTTTACTTTTAAGTATATTTTTATTAATATGCTCTTACAGATATCCCAATGTTTAAAGTATATTTTATTGCTTTTGTTATTACAGTTGTTCCAATGTTTTCCCCCTTGCCCCCTCAGCCAGTAACCCATTCCCTCCAGCACCCTATCCCTACCTTAGTTCATATCCCTCCATGCATCTAAATTCTTTGGCTTCTCCATTTCCTTTACTATTCTTAACATCCCCCAGTCTATTTTGTACTTATCAATTATGCTTCTTAATCCCTGTAACCTGTTCCTTTATTGTCCCCCCTTCCCCCCTCCACTGATAACCCTCCATATGGTCCCCATGTCTGCTTCTGTGCTAGTTTGCTTATTTTGTTTTTGTTTGTTTCTGTTTTAGATTCAGTTGTTGATAGTTGAGTTTGTTGTCATTTTGCTGTTCATAGTTTGGATCTTCTTTTTCTTAAATAAGTCCTTTTAACATTTCATACAATAAGGGCTTGGTGATGAATTCCTTTAGTTTTTACCTAGTCCAGGAAGCACTTTACCTGTCCTTGCATTCTAAATGATGCTTTGCTGGACGGAGTAATCTTGATTGCAGGTCCTTGATTTCCATCACATTGAATACTTCTTGCCATTCCTTTCTTGCCAGCACTGCTTCTTTTCAGAAACCAACGGATGGTCTTATGGGAACTCAATTGTAAGTAACTCCCTTTCTGCTGCAGTTAAGAGTCTCTCTTAACCTTTGGCAACTTAATTATGATGTGTCTTGGTGTGGTCCTCTTTGGGTCCAACTTGTTGGGGGCCCTCTGTGCTTCCTGGATTTGTCTGCCTATTTCCTTTATCAAATTAGGGAAGTATTCTTTCATTTTTTTCAAGTAAGTTTTCAATTTCTTGCTCTTCCTCTTCTACATCTGGCACTCCTATGATGCAAATGTTGGCACTTTTGGAGATGTCCCAGGATCTTCTTTTTTTTTTTTAATTTTTTCGTCGTTCTTTACTGATTGACTGTTTATTTCTTCCTCATATTCCAATCCATTGATTTGAACCTCAGCCTCCTTCCCTTCACTATTGGTTCCCTGTGGATTTTTCTGTATTTCACTCAGTGCAGCCTTCATTTCTTTCCTTGAGCATTTTCCATACTCAGTGAGTTCTCGGAGCATCCTTATCACCAGTGTTTTGAACTCTGCATCTGATAGGTTGGCTATCTTCATTTTGCTTGGCTCTTTTTCTGGAGTTTTGATCTGTTCCTTCACTTGGGCTACATATCTTCGTCTCCTCAATTTGTCAGCCTTCCTATGTTTGTGTCTGTGTATTATTGTAGAGCTATGACACCTGTTATGTTGTAAGGGGGAACCTTAGGTATTTGTCAGTGCAGAGCAAACCATCTCACCACTTCGTGGTGCTGTATATGGGGGCCTGAGAGGGAACAATGCCACTTGTTTGGCACTCACCCCTTTTCCTGTCATTTCATCCACTTCCTACATGTGACTGGAACCCCTCTAGCTTCTGCCCTGGTGGTGGTCCCCAGAGTGGGTGGGCTTGCATATGTTTTAGGACCATGGGAGCCTCTAAAAAAACAGACTCTGCTGAGAGATGGCCAATTTCTTCCACTGCCCCAATCCCCACTGGTTTTCACAGCCAGAAGCTATGAGGCTTTATTTTCCCAGCATTGGAACCCTGGGCTGGGCAGTTTGGCCTGGGGCTGGGATTGTTCCCCAGGTGGCCCTCCTGGCTTTAATCCACCACATGTGAATGTGGGACTACCTGTTCTCCTGCTGCCACTGCTGCCTTGCCACAACCCCCGCCCCACCTCACCACTGCCACACCACATCCTCTCCAACCCAGCTCCCCATTTCCGTCCGTCCCTCCTACCCATCTGGAAGAATATTTCTTCTTAAATCCTTGGCTGTAGGATTTCCATACAGTTCAATTTTCTGGCAGTTCTGGTTGTTTTTTGTTTTGGGATTTGCTGTGATCCTTCTTATTTTTGTGTGAGAAGGCAAAGTACAACTACCTATGGCCCCATCATGGTCTGAAGTCACAACATACTTTCTGTGAATCCAGAAAAAGAGTCCCTGCACATAAAATACATAAAACTAAACCTACTTACAGCATGGAACCAACCATTTCTGTACTACTTGATTCTCTCCCCAGTGAAATAGTCCTGATTCATTGAGACTTTCCTTGAATTTCTCAGTACAGCCTTGTTCTGCCATAAGATTCATAGAACCAAGTCCCGTGTAACCATGAATGGTTCTTCTAAAGTTATCTCTAATAAAAATGTTGAACAGAATATGACTAAGGTAAGGACCAAGACCTGAAAGGAAACATAAGTTCCACTTACCCAATACGTATGCTATACTTCATTTCCTCAACAATATAAAATACATGCCATTATTGTTCTAGGTGTTGAGGAGATAGCAATCAAAAAAACAGATACAAATCTCTGCCTTTGTGGAGCTGCCATTTTACTGGGTGACCAAAAAAACCCAAAAAAGCAAAAACAGAAAAACACTAGAAAAAATGGTTTGTATAGTAGTTGGCAAAATCCATCTGAAGGTAAGACTGAAAGCAACAAAATCAAATTTAATGAAGAAAAAGATAGCATTTTACACAGGGAGTCCAGAAAATTAAACAAATATAAATAGAAAGGGAATATACAGCTTTATTCATGCAATACATATGTATTGAGTCACAGGCTCTTCTGGGCAATGGGAAATCAAGTCCCTAATCTCAAGAAGCTCAAAATCAAGAGAGGCAGATGAAAGAGCAGTGTACAGTGTGGTAACCGACTGAGGTGCAAACTGTGTATTATGGGACCTCTCAGAAGGGACACCCCCCCAGATGTAGGAGGAAAGGAGCTGTCAGACACCCCTTCCTTGGGATAACAACCAAACAGTCTTAAAGGATGAACAAGTCTTAAACAGGCAAAGATGGGGAAAAGAGGAGGCAGGAACATCCCATGCAGAAGACAAAGCATGCACAAATTAACATCTACAGGTTGTCTAAAGCTGCAGCCAGAATCATGGCACAGCCTGGCCTATCATTCTAAGAAATATAGACTTTAGCCTTTACATGTGAAGGAGTCATCATTAGGTTTTAACCTAGGAATTATATCAATAGCTTAGAGAGTGGACAATTCATGGGGGAGATTGAGAAGAAGGCAATTGGAAGGCTTCTACAACTGACAAATGACAATGGTCTGAACTCAGAAGTGGTGGGGTATCCAGAGAAACAGATTAGGGAAATGTGGGTGATGAAGGCAATAGAACTTATGATTCATTAGATATGAAAAGATGAACAGGGTTGACAATGAGGTTGACTCTTAATGAACAGATGGATGTAGTTTGCTACACAAGTTATTTCATGTTTGTACTTGCATTAGCTTTCATGTAGAAAGCCAGTCAGTAATTTGTTAAGAGATCTGGCTAGGTGACAAAGTCGGGGAGGGGCAGGGGCAGATTCTGGGAACACAGGAAAAGTTTGGGGAGGGAGGAAAAGGAATGACAAGTTTGTCTGAAAACACCAGCAACTTACTCAATATGCCTAAATGTAAGGCAAATTTCTTTTTCCAAAACTATACCTCAGGGAAAAAGTGGTTGCTTTGTATTATTTTTCAAAAGTTTCCACATCATGAGGCACTTCCTCAATTACTATATTTTGAAATGTTACTTTTGGGGAAGACAAGCCAGAAACTACCTTGACTGTTACTGATTTTGGATGCTACTACAGGTGACCTGATGGACAAAACAGGCTAAAATGGAACAAATATAGTTAACACAGATTGATAATTTTCCTGGACCATGCCTCACACTTCCATGTTTCCATGTTACAAATTTCAAAAAACAACATAGTGAGTAAGCAGTTATGTTGTGGAGATCACAAATATGCTCCCACAAGACAAAACCATCTGTCCTGACATTGCCCAAGTAGAAACTTGTCACAGGGGCCTTCCTCATTCACTGGTCTCTTGTTTCCTATTCAGGGACTTCCCAGTGGAATCAACTCAAGGCCTGTCTCCACCTGTTCAGTGACTTGGGGAAGATGACAATCTGCTTGGTGCCTTTGGTAGAAGAAACTGGGCATGCTCAATCAGCCCCTTTAGGCTTATTTCCTTTGTGGCCTATCCTTAGGAGGTCCAAATTCTCTAATAATCCATGACATGCTTACAGAATAAAGCCTACAGGAGAGATTTAAACTGACCAGATCACCTATAACTGCCCTACCAGTCCCATCCTTTCAACACAGAGGGAGGTGTTAGGTGGCTATGGATCATAATGACACTGATGATGATGATGATGATGGCTGGAATTTAATTTAAAACTCACTATGTGCCAGAAACTCTAGATGCTTCATATATATTTATATGAAGTCATTTAATAGCCATAGCAATCCTATGAGACAGGTTATTCTTAAAGAAACTGAGGCACCAGCATTAAAATAAAAACACATGTTTAAAGTCACACAAACCTAATGGGTGGTGAGGCTTGAATTACAGCCCAGAGCCTTCTAACTCTTGGCCTCTTGCTACGCTGCCTTTGAAGTGACTGAAGCAAAAGTTGTAATAAAGTCTATGTTAAGAAGAGAGAAAAGGGGTAGTATAAAATTTAAAAATTCACCTTCCATACCAACTTTGTTAGAATTAAACAGGACATATCCCAGGTCCCTGTTTTTAAAAATGGTATGACACCAATGTCCTGGCTGGTGGTTCGGTTGGTTTGTGTGTCATCCTACACACCAAAAGGCTGCAGGTTTGATTCCCGGTCAGGACACATACACCTAGGTTGCAGGTTCAATCCCTAGCCAGGGTGCGTACGAGAGCCAACTGTTGATGTTCCTCTCTCAGATTAATATCTCTCTCTGTACTAAACATATTCTCAGATAAGAAGAATTTTTTTAAAAATCACATGACACCAATATTATACAACAACTTAATAAAAACTATCCAGCAGCAAATAGCCTAAACTGAGAATAACACCCCTGGGAACAGGAAGCATTGTGGGGGTGTAGCCTGGCCCACAACCTGAGAAGCCTGATCCAAATTCCTAGGATTAGACTGATTCTGAGGGTCAGAGATCAATGACAGAGGTAATTACTTAACTTCACTCAGGACACAGCCTCTCCCGATTTGGGGAGGGGGTAAGAAAAAGACAGTTTTATGCTTGTAGCCAGTTTTGTCGGAGCTAGAAACCTAATTCAGTGACTAATTTGCAAGAGCATCCAATCCTTGAAAAACATAAAAACAACTATCCTCTCTTTAACAATGAAAATACCTGTAATGTGAAGGGGAAATGGAGGGTTAAAGTAATTACTACAGAGGGAACAAGAGAAGATGGGTCCAGACTATGAAGAAGTGGCTCCCCCAGGCAGTATCAGTTCTTCCAAGAAAAGTAAATAGCAGGTCAACGATGTGGGAAAAGACAAGTATTTTCAAAAAGTCCTTTGTGAGAGTTTAGAGAATTTAAAAATGATTTAAACCATAAAGCTTTATGCTACTATTAATACTTAATAGCAGCAAGTGTTGTTTTTAAAAGTAATAAAGAATATTACACCTCACAGAGCTCTAAATGCTAAAAGTCACTCCAGATGGCTTACAATATCCCCCGTTCCCTTCAACAGCAAAGGAAAGCTGTCTACTCCATTCAAAGGGGTTTACTGAGAAAAAGTAATTTAGGTAGGTCTAGGGAAACTCTGAGGTAAAACTTCCAGTTAATCTCGAACTGCCACCCCTTCTGTTGCCCAGCACAGAACTCTGTATACATGTTCTACAGAGTCGTGTACTAAGTAACATTTATTAAGCGCTTACCATGTGCCAGGCACTGTTTAAGTGTTCTTCTGTATGCATGACTAGTTCAATCCTTAAACAACCCTAACTGAAATACCCTTATTATCTTGTACAGAGAAGGAAACCGAGGCAAAGAACAGTTAAACAACTTTGCCAAAGCCAATGGATACCAGGTGGAGGAAGGGTACCCCTGCAGTCTAGAAGCTGCATTTTAACTGCTCCACATGACCCACCAAGAGCAGCCAACATCTGTCAGTGACTACAGCAAACCTCTGGAGATACACTGCCACACCTCCTCCTAAAACTGCTCTGCACAAACAAGTCTTGATATTCTAGGAAAGCATCAATTCGCACAGATAAGTTTCAAACCAACGGGTAGATTTCTTTCTCTGTGCATCAAATGCCTCCTTGCTCTGTCCTAAGTACCAACTAAACAAAGACGCTCTCAGACAGCATTCCTAGCAGTAAGCCAGGGAGTTGCTTACTATTGAATAGCAGAAAATCAAGAGGTAACATTTATTTGGCCAAGGTAAACCATCAACTGCATAATCAGGCTGGGTGGCAAGCCAAAAGCCTCTCACTCACATTCCTCCCGGCAGAGGACATTGGACCTCGATCAGATTTTACATAAGAATTTATTTATTAATAAATTCATCAACAAGTTGAGTTAATGAATGAGAAAAAAAAAAATAGCTTAAATGAAAAGATACCCAAACCAGTCACCTTTTACTCAATTTGTCTATGTTCTAGAAATCTGGATCTTCTTGCCATAGCATGAAAGAAAAAAAAAACTGTCTTAGCCAAATCAAAATTATCCCTGCCATTCTATTTAATCTCAAAATCAAATTCAGCCCTGGCTGGTGGCACAATGGATAAGGTGCCAGCCTGCAAACCCAGAGGTTGCTGGTACGATTCCCAGGCAGGGCACATAACCAGGTTGCAAGCCAGGTCTCCAGCCAGGTCCATAGCTGGAGGCAGGTGAAAGGCAACCATACACTGATGTTTCTCTCCCTCTCTGCCTCTCTCCCCTCCCTTCTCTATGAAAAATAATAAAAATCTTTTTAAAAAATCAAATTCAAGTAACAGGCATCTACTAAAAGCATAACAGTGAAAAGATAAACAGATAGGTGATCAACTGAGGCCTAACGACAAGTGCAACGTGGCCAGCAGCACCCCCCTTAGAAACCCTCTGAGGGACCCCTGCAGGTCACAGATGCACTATTAACTAATCTTATTAAGAACACATGGAGGCTCGGCACTGACCACACAGAGACTGGGAACACGTGCTCTTGTTCAGGGCTCTGAGAAGCCCATTTCCACACCTGCTGCCCTATGTCCTAAAAACAAAAGGGGGTCTAATCTAGAGGCCATGAACTTGTGGCTGTGCTACTGCCAAACGCAGAGACCGGCACCACAGAGGACCCCTGCGTGTGCAGAGGACTTGAGCAACAGAAGCACTTAGGTAGAAGAAAATAAACTACCAGAGCATGAATGCAGTGGGTTGTTGCACAATGAAGTGTCACTTCTAAGTAGGGCTGAGTATTCCTTTTCTTGCTTTGCTTCCCACTCCAATTCATAATGGTACTCGCCAATTAGTGTGATGGTCACAGCCACTGTACTTGGAGAAAAACATTTGACAATTTTTTCTAAACTATTTTTAGAGAGAGAGGAAGGGAGGAAGAAAGGGAGAGACGCATCAATATATGGTTGCCTTTCACTTGCCTCCAGCTACAGACCCAGGTGGAGACCTGGCTTACAACCTGGTTATGTACCCTGGCTGGGAATCGAACCAGTGACCTTTAGGTTTTGCAGGCCAGTGCCTTATCCACTGTGCCACCAGCCAGGGCTACATTTGACAATTTTAAACAATTCACATTACTCTTAAATACAGACACATATGTTGGTAAATCTAACATGGATGAAACATGACACTAATCGTTTATATGGTAGGTTAATAGACATTGAATACGAGAATGGTTTTTATATTACACAACTAATAAGACTTTATTAAATTTCAAAAGGAAATCAAATTCAGCTACAAGTATCTTGCATTTAAAAATTAAAATTCTTGATTTATAGTCTGTATTTTACCTTTTTACTTCCTCACATAACTTTTATTTACTTATTTATTAAAGATTTTATTTATTACTTTTAGAGAGAGGGGAAGGGAGGGAGGAAGAAAGGGAGAGAAACATCAATATATAGTTGCCTTTCACCTGCCTCCAGCTGGGGACCTGGCTAGAGACCTGGCTTGCAACCTGGGTATGTGCCTTGACTGGGAATCGAACCAGCAACCCTTGTGTTGGCAGGCTGGTGCCTTATTCACTGAGCCACATCAGCCAGGGCAGTCACATAACTATTTTAATGATATATTCCATATACTATAAAATTTGACCTTTCAAAATACACATCAGTGGTTTTCAGCATATACACAAAGCTGTGCAACCATCATCATTATCTGATAATAGAGCATTTTATTCACCCCAAAAAGGAACCTTGTATTCATAACTAATCATTCCCATTCCTTCCTCCCTCCAGCCTCTGGCAACCACTATTTTACTTTTTTCTTCAGGCATTTTATGTAAATGAAAGCATATAATATACTTTCACTTGGTGTCCAGGAAATAATCTTTTCAAAGTTCATCTAAGTTGTAGCTTCAATGTAAGAGCACTTTGTTCCTATTGGTGGCTGAGTAATACTCCAGTTATCAGTACACCACCTTTTGTTTATCCATTCATTGATTGATGGACATTGGGCAGCCTTCACTTTTCAGTTATTATGAATAACACTACTATTAATGTTTATGTATGAGGTTCTGTACACACATATCTTTTTAATTCTTTTGGGCAGAATTACTGTCATGCAGTAACTTTTTCAAGAACTGCCAGCTTATTTTCCAAAGTGGCTTTATCATTTTAAATTTCTACCGGTAATGTATGAAGGTTCTAATTTTTCTACCTCCTTTCCAACATTTATTCATCCTTTTTTATTATAGCTGTCCTAGGAGAAGTGAATGATTTCTATTTGCATGTCCCTGATGACTAATGATAGTTGAGCACCTTTTCAGATGATCGTTGGCCATCTATTTTATTTTTGAAGAAATGTCTATTCAAATCCTTTGCCCATTTTAAATTGTATACTTGTCCTTTTATTGTTGAGCTATTTTTTAAAATTTAATTTTATTGTTGCTATATTCCATTCATACCACCACCACCACCACCACCCCCAGCTATTTTTTATTCTGGATATTAGTCCTTTAAGATATGTGACTTGCATAAATCTTCTCCCGTTCTGTAGTTTCTCTTTTCCCTTTCTTGATAGTGTCCTTTGAAGTACAAAAATTTTTAATTTTGATGAAGCTCTACTTACCTATTTTTTTCTCTGGTTGCTTATACATTGATGTGATATCTAAAAAGACTCTGTCTGATTCAAGGTCACAAAGATATATGCCTGTTTTCTTCTGAAAGTTTTACACTTTTAGTTCTTAATAGTTAGGGCTTTGGTCCATTTTGAATTAATTTTTGTACTTGGTTTGAAATAAGATGCAACTTAATTCTTCTTCAGGTTTGCAGCCATCCAGTTGGCCCAACACCATTTGTCAAAAAGACTATTCTTTCCCCCACTGAACTGTTTTAGCTTGCTTTTTTATCTTAACAATTTTTACTATTTAGAAAAAAGTAACATTTAAAAACAAAATTTTCATTTATTCTTTACAGTTATACAGACATAATTGTTATATTAAATTGCCCATAAAATACTGAATAAGAAGACCTGACATGTATATGCATTTGTGCAACCATGTCTCAATCAAGATAATGAATATTTCTATCCTCCCAAATTTTCCACTTGCCTCCTTGCAGTTCCTCCTTCTGTCCTTTCCACACAACTGTCTATTCATTTTCTGTCACTATCGATTGATTTGCATCTTCTAGGCTTTTATATAAAGGGAACCTACAATATGTGTTTTGTTATTTTACATCTTTGTTGAAATTATTCAAATAGTGTGGTTCAAATACACTTACGTTATTTTTAATTGACTTTTAGAGAGGGAGGAAAGGGCAGAGGAGGGAGGAGAGAGGGAGTGAGAGAATTTGTTGTTTCACTTTTATTGATTGATTCTTATATGTGCCTTAGCTGGGGATCAAACCCACAACCTTGGTGCATGGGGTCAAGACCCCAACCAACCCAGTCAGGGCCAATTAAATGATATTTTAACCCTTAAATCATTAGTGTGACTAGATTATATTACTAGTATACCAAAATATCCAGATTAAAATAATACAGTGGTTTTGCTGAAATAAGAAATAATTTTATAGAATTACAAAGTAATTTACGAATATGCCTTTATTTTACTTCATTACTTCTTCAAACATCATAGCCTATCAGAAGAATACTAAGGCCCTGGCTGGTGTAGCTCAGTGGATTGAGCACTGGCCCGTGAACCTAGGGGTCACCGGTTTGGTGCAGGCGGGGTCCCCGGTTGGGGGCATGCAATAGGCAAACACACACTAATGTTTCTCTCCCTCTCTTTCTCCCTCCCTTCCCCTCTCTCTAAAAAATAAAAATAATAGTTCACAGTCCAAAAAAATATTAAGAAATGTAAAATAATTAAATTTAATCATCTTTGACATTTTGCTAATTTTTCATTTTTTAAAACCGTAACTTTACATATTCTCTAATTTTGTTGTTATGAGGGTTTATTTGTCAAGATAGACGTTGGTTAGATGCAAGACATGTAAATGTCCATTTGTGCTTTAAAAGCAGGCTGGGCTGGCAACATTCTGTTTCTTCATAAAGATGTTCATAACTATCCTTCAAACTATACAGGTATGTTTTTGCAATCCCTGTACATAGGCTACATTTCCCAGTAAAAGGAGGAAAATGAAGAGGAAAAAGCATCTCAGAAGGCCACAATACATGACCATGATGGGTAGATGGGTACTATGAATCTTCCAACTAAACTTGGTATAAAGTGTGGATGAGAAAGTATGCTCACTTTACATGTGAATTCAGTGTTTGCAGGGTTTGAGTCAAGCCATATAACTCTCCAGAATCATCCTTCCCTACAACCAGAGACCTACATACATCAACTCCAGCACTGTTAGAAGAGCTGGGAAGGATCCAAGGGAAAAGAACATCCAAACAGCACCCCGGCCACCAGGCACAGGGCCAAGGGCTTTCCATATACATATGTCATTTAATCCTTGCAGCAACTCTACCAGTCAGGGAATACGAACTCCATTTCAACGGTAGGAACCCTGAGGCTCACAAAGATTTAAGCAATTCTCCAAAAGACCACAGAACAAGTTGGTGGAGTGCTAGCTCAAGGCAGGCTCATTAAATCCCACAAATATACCAAATTCATTGATTTATCAACAGTGGAAGGAAGATCTGGGAACTGGAAAGAAAAGCGAACCCATCATGATTAATAAGGTAACCAGCCTAGGGTTTCAAAGACCAGAATCTAGTCTCAGCTCCTTGACATCACATACGCCCTTGATCAAAATGACCCTCCTGTCATCTTGCCTACATTTACTCCTTCCAACTCTTACTAATACAACTTTTCTGAATTCTCTTAGGTTTCTACAATGTTAGTGTATTACTTTTTTTTTAATTTATTTATTTTTAGAGAGAGGGGAAGAGAGGGGAGGAAGAGGGAGAGAAACATCAATGTGTGTCTGCCTCTCGCACATCCCCAAATGGGACCTGGCCCACAACTCAGGCATGTGACCTGACCAGGAATAGAATCAGGGAGCCTTTGGTTTGCAACCTGGTGCTTAACTGAGCCATACCAGCCAGGGCTTGTGCATTACTTTTATAACCAGAAAAAAAGTCTTTTGTTTTACTGTACAGTTATATAATGTTTACCATATGCTAGGCATAGTTCTGAGTGTTTTATAAACTCGTTTAATCCTCATAGTAACTCTATTGTAACAGACAACCCTCCCCAAAGTCCCCATAGCCCATGGTTCTGGGGATGGGGAAAGGAAATAACACAGCTTTTAAGGTTTTTTGCATATCTATGGCAGGCTGGCAGCCAGGGCAGGGCGGATGGTACTACTTAAGATACTTTGCATATTGATGACAAAGGGATAGCCCAGCCTTTCCAGAAGGAGAGAGCCATAAGGAAGGGGGCCATGCTGTTGGAAAGAATGAAGAACTCCCATCCTCCATGAGGAGAAGCCCGATGGAAGGAGCCTGTTAGAGGAGCATGATGGGGCAGCAGGTTGTAGCAGCCACATGAGAAGTAGCCATGCAGTTCATAGACATGACTCGGCCATGCAGCCTGGGCTGGTAAGAAAGCAGGCACGCTGCTGCTTTGATTGTGCCTACTCCAGCTGACTCTGAAGCCACCAAGAACCCTGCCTTGCACACTTGGACTCTATGTGGACTCTTGGAACTCGGGATAGGTGGAGAGGACACTCTCTTAGGAATTGTGCCTTTCCTGGACTTCACCATGATCCACTGTAACACAGCACATGCTTTCCTGGACTATTAAAAGGGGAATAAAGACAACGTACCCCAGATCCTGAAGGAGAGCGCTGACAGATAAGGGATGGGGCATGGTTTTGGCTTATAGCTTTTTGGGGAGCAAGGAAAGAGTTGGCTCTCAGGGGAAAACAGGGCTCCAAGCAGGAGTTCTCACAGACCACCTCCCAGGATTGGAATACTGTAAAGAAAGACCTGTTTTTCTCAACACTAATTGTTGGATCTTACACCAAGGTGCCATGTGAATGAGCCCCCCTTTGCTTGGTAACAATATGAAAAGGGAACTATTAGCATCCCCTTTTTACCTAAGGAAACAGAGAGGTTAAGTTACTTGCCCAAGGTTACACAACTAATAAATAAGTAACCAGCTAGGATTCAAACACAGGCAGTTTAAATCATGCTCTTACCTACTATACATTGCTACCCATTAAAAAACAGGAGGTTATCCTTGTGGGAAAAAGCCACTCTAGCATCCTAGCACATTCCATCAGAGCAGAGATGTGCAGGTGGGAGCATGGAGAATGGATACATGGAACCCAAGTTTGGGGTCCCGGGAGGGAAGCAGGAAAGATGTCCATTCTCAGAAACAAGGTTCCAGCAAACCGCAGCGGTGAACACGAATGCCTTTCTGCCTGGCAAGGCTGCAGTCTCCCTGGGGGCAGATATGATGTCTGGCAGGCCACAGGGCAGCTCTACACACACAAGAGGATGTCCGAAGCTGAAAGTACTGCAGTAGCTGTTCCACTGGTGTGCCCCAAAACAATGACTTGGGGAGAGATGCTTCTGTCTGGGTACTATTTACACGTAAACACAAAAGAAATAGCCACATGTCAGTGAATGGGTTCACTGCAGACTGTCACCAACAACAACAACAAAAAAAAGGTTTCCATAGCAAAGAAGAAAGCCTTCATATGAACCTAACAGGAAGGTTGGCTCCCCAGGAACTGTCACTGTGCTGACGCCACTGTGGCAGTGTTTCATTTAGAACACAGTCCCCAGCCTATGTGTATCTTCCAGTACCAACATCTGTCTCACGTTCTTCTTATGACAAAAGTAAAAGGGGAAAGTCTTTGAGCATATACACAAAGAAGTACTTTAAAGTAAACTACATATGTGTCTCATAATTAAATATCCCAGTTCATAACTCCAATGTAGGCATCCTTAATTTAAATCACAATGGCCTAAACTTAACATAAAACCTAAATTTGTCATTTTAGCTTGTATAAATTATGTTCCCGGGGACTGGCTGTGTAAGATGACCTCAATCAGACAATCTATGTGCCAAAAAAAAAAAAGAGACTGAATTTTACTTATTTTACAAAGTAGACAAGAGGAAGCCCTGGCTGGTGGCTTAGTAGGTAAGGCACCAGCCTGCAAACCCGAAGGTTGATTTCCATCCAGGGCACATAACCAGGTTGCAAGCCAGGTCTCCAGCCAGGTCCATAGCTGGAGGCAGGTGAAAGGCAACCATATGTTGATGTTCCTCTCCCTCTCTGCCTCTCTCCCTTCCCCTCTCTCTGGAAATAATAAATAAAAATATATATATTTTTAAAGTAGACAAGAGGAAACAAGTGTCTCTATCAATGGTCTCAGGCCATCTCTGAACTGATTTAACAAGATCTCTACCTTGTGCCATTGCCTTTCACTCAAATTACCTCGGGTCACATTCAGACACACAAGAGAAAAGGGCAATTTGGGTCAGGCAGCAATCAGCGAAGATCCTGAACTTGCAATTCCACCCTTAGGGTGTTTGGAATTACATCACAGAGGACTTTCAATGCCACAGGCTAGTCTGTAGTTACACAAGTTCGAAATGTAAAAACCACTTTGAATTAAACTCAACTTAAATACAGAATAACATCTTTATCACTAAAATAGCACTTATCACTTGTTGCTGTTATAACCAACAAGTCATGATTAAAGCCCCTGAAAAGAGCAAACCATTGATAATTCTGACGTACAATGATGCTCTGCCTATTTGCTAAAGCTTTACCCTCAATTAAAGTACCATTATCAGGTAGGGCATGTTTTTCCTTTTGCAACACTGAATTCAAGCAGCTTGCTAGTTTCACACCAGCTCCAAATCACTGTATTTTTCCACTTCCCCTGACTTCCCTGGAAACCTGACAGGCTGCATGGAAAGATGAAGTCTGTTCAAGGTCCAAAAACACAGCTGCTCCTTCCAAGGTCCCCCCAAAAAGCTGACATGGCTGCCTGGCACACATCACCCCGGTCAATCACAAATGCCTGGCAGCCTTTTCATGTTCCTTTTCGCTGGACAGACTTACCGCTTAACTCTAAAGCCTGTTATCACTTAATGTTAAATGAAAAACTAACAGACACTCTATAAATATGTACAAATTACACACAAACGCAAAAGCTGTAAGTGAATGTGAAAAAATAAAAGCAGTTAATTTGGGGGTAAAGTCTTTCTCAACTTGTAAATTTTGTCATTATTAATGATATATTACTTCACAACAGAAAAACCACCGAAGAGGTAATAATCACAATCTGTCACTGGTAAGCCCCTTTCTATAAGAGGTAACACATCTTTGTTCTTTCCTCAATAAATCCCCTCCCTTACTGCATTTCACTTAACGGTACACAGGTAGAACACTTCATAGCATGGTGCAATGAATTCTACATTTCTTCTTAAAACTATCTGGTGTTATCTTGATTGGCTAGTTCACTTTCCCCAACAGAAGAGCACCACCACCACCCTTCTTATCAGCCCATAAATAATGAATAAGTACTTATATAATAAGAGTGTTAAGATAAGATTAAGAACACAGTCTTCAGTTTAGAGTTAAGCATGGGTTTGAGCCCTGGGACCATAAGCAAATCAATTAACCTCTCTGTGCCTCATTTTCCCCATCAGTAAAAAAGAAAGGAGAGTAGTATTCTACCTACTGCTGGAGAGTTTAAGGATTAGTAGAATAATGTAGGTAAAAGAGCTTGTAACTGCTCTCAGTAAGCATCCAGGAAGTGTTAACTACTATAATAATTATTATAATGTTAATTGATTAACATTAAACTGATGGGATAATTCAGAGAAACAGACTTACAAAGGACTGGAACTCTATTTGGAGAATAAAACAGAAGCTATCACAGCCCCTTTTGCCCTCAGCAGAGGTGAGAAAAGCTGCCAATAAACAATCTCAGGCTACAAAGCGAAGGTGGCAGCATCAGGGATTGCACAGCCTGGACCCACCCACCTAGGAGAGATGCAACCCAGGCCACGCAGGCTCACCTCTGCCACCTTAAAGGGCCACAGTTTAAACATCTCTGTGCACAGGGGGATCTTGCGTTTTCCCTCCACTCCCCTACTTCCCAATCTCTATATTGTACCCAGTGTTCAAAAATAGGGCTCTTTATCCTTCCCCCGACTCTGCCTCCACCCTCCACACCCTTTAGAAAAACAGATTCCTCAATAGATAACTTCAGAGATGACTGCCAGGGGAATGCGTGACAAACTGCCTCCATTATTGCATTAGAAGCAGCAGCAGGAGCACCGCCAGGCGCCGGGCTCCAGGCTCCAGGCTCCGGGCTCTGGGCTCCGACTGCTAATGTGCCAGGCATTCGTTTTATGACACGGGAGACTAGAAACTACGGGAAGAAAGCAATGTTTTGCCCACACTTTTGTTTCCTTCATAGTGTTTGCCCAGAGTTGGACGTGTCCCTCCCCTGCTCCAGACCCCACACTTGGAAGAAATCCAAGCTCTTTGCCCAGGCCTACAAAGCATACACAATCTGGCCCCTGCACCTCTCCACACAAGACGATGTCTTCCTGTTCCATGCCACCCTTATCCTGCCTCTCAGCCTCTGCTCTCTGCTGTCCTCCTAAAAGGCTATTCCGCCAGACCTCTTATGGCTATGGCCACGGGGGTTTGAGGTCAAATGCCACTTTATCCAACAGCACTTCCCAAACTAAGAACACCTTTTCCAAATACTTTCTTCAAAGAATTTACATGCAATTCTTATTGACTCATTTACCATTTCTACCACTAAAATGTAAATTCTGTTAGAATAAGGACCCTATATGTCCAGTTCACCATCATGTGTCAGTGATTAGCACATGGAAGGGGCTCTCAATTTTTGCTGAGTTAAATAAATGAGTAATAGCCTATGGAGATGATAATGCTGCCCAGTATTTATTGATTGCCTACTATATTGATTGTCCACTCTTCTAAAGACTACCTACTCATTATGTCACTTAAACTCTCCAACAATTTACAGATTAGGACACCAAGGCATAGAGAGATGAACTTAATGTAAGTTCACTCAGCTATTAATGGCAGAGCCAGGATTCTGGTCTCATTCCTAAAAGGATATGTAAGAATATAAAAACTCACATTCTTAACCACAGAGCTATACCATCTCCAACTCAGAGTTCTTCACCTGTAATATGATAATACCATATCATTTTACTAGTCTTCACAGGTTTATTGCGAAGAGCAAATATCGAAAAACACTGAAAAGTATAAAGTTCTATGCAATATCCCAAATAGTTACAAACTGCCTACCATGAATCTAACTAGGTCAAAAAGAAATGCAGTAAGCAAAATTCTTAAATCTCACACTTCAAAGCTGACACAACCATCAGCAGCAGTGTGAATAGGCTCCTCCCGTATACTATATTTCAATATAAATCAATGCACTTTTTACCCATGTATCCTTTGGCAGCGACTGCTTAAGTACATATGAAATATGGTAACAAACTAACCATAGGGTTAATGTCAGAAAGAGGACCTATAAATACCAAGAAAATACTCCTGGTGAAGTCAGCTTCACCTTTTATAGCTAAAAGCCAGCACACTGGGTCCTCATTCATCACATTGGGGCACAGGGGGAGGATGGGTCAGGTTAGAGAGACAGAAAGACAGAGAGAGAGAGAATACACCCAATCTCCAACAGTTTTGGCATAGTCTTAAAATTTTCTTATTCTAGGGCTTTAAGATAATTCCCACTAAAATAATAAGCGGTTCTCAACTCTTAAAAACAAGGCACTACTGACTGTCATTCTGACATTTATGACAAATATTACACATTATATAAACACATAAACAATAACATATGCATGTGCCTGTGTCTAAATAAAGCCACTACCGATTCAAGTTACTAACTGCCATAACTGTCCTCATAAAGAATTTATAATGTGAATCAGTATACAAGAGTATGCAGTACAGATCAATAGAAGGAACGTGGAGCCTGATGTCCAAAGATACAGGTTTGTAACCTCAGTTCTCCAGGTACCTCCAGTTCCCAATAGTCAATCTGAGCCTCAGTTTCCTCATCTGTAGTGACAAGGATGATAATAATATCATCCCACATGTTGGTCAAGTTAGGATTAAGGGTGTTATTTATGTAAAAATACACCAGAAAGTATAAAGCAGTAATCAGACTTCACATTTTTTTTATACAGCAACTGAAAGCAATTCTAACAGCAAACATATAATATAAATGCAAACTTCTAATGCTATTCAGGATTGAAGAGAGTTATAAGAAATTATTTAACCATAGAGCTACCCCAAAAGATTACAAATTCCTCTTCAGACCATTTAGAAAGACTTAGCAGAGGCAAAGGGATTTCAAGGGCAGTCTGATGAGGCCTGAAGAGAGTCTCATCATGGTGAATTCATCAAGTCACATAGGTTTTTAATGAGTCTAATCTTAATATCTTACTGAACATGTGTCCTGAATTTTGAAAATGTGACTTTCCAAAAATTTCACAGGAGGTAAATGATAACCACTCCAGGCCCATACACATCACTTAACAAAACATACTACCATTTATATAAAGGCTGACCCCCAAACTACTCCCATTAGCCCTGGAGATGAACTGATTAAATTCCCTGTAATTTAAAAAACCTGCTTTTAAGGTCGATAACGTGAGTTTTAGGGTGATTAATTGTAGACGCAGGAACATCTTTGAATTATAAGTCTCTATACATTTCATGATCTATTGGATTTAGATGAAGAATTTAGAAACAAAAATAAAGACTAATTCAGGGTTAAATTTAATTAATAAAATTTAAGGTATTTTGATAAAATATTTTTCTAATTTTATTTCATCCTCCCAATATAGCAGTGCTAAGGTTAAACTATGACTATCTTTAATGGATTGTGTCATTTAGCCATCAGCACTTAAGACTTAAAGTCTTACTAATTAACAGTGAGGAAAATTTCCAGACACTATCCAATGAACTGAACTTGAACTCTGAAAGTTATTAATGGATGAAATTACAGAGGTAGGAAAAACAAACAGTTGATAAACAGTTGATAAACATTTGTTTTTCCTATAAAAATTCTATAAAGAACATTTTCCATTTCATGTTCTCAGAGGTTTATTTTTACATCATACTAAAGATCACACTGAAAATTATTACTACTCAATAACCTAAGCCAAAATAAAGTTTTAGGGATTCAATGAAGGAAAATAAAAAAGTTTTCAAGCTTTTTTTCAAACTGTAAGTACAAAAGTCCATTTCTCAGCCATTAACCAATCCCGTAAAATTAGGCTCATAACTAGCAGGTAAAAGGCCCTGATTTAAGAAAAGCTGACAGCCTAAGAGCCTTTGTATTGCTGTGACCAATTTCACCACCTGAAGTTTACTTACTTCATAGCATCTAAAAAGCCAGCCCACTATTAGCCAAGAACCCCTCCATCTTATATCTTAGAATAAAATCATCTTGGATTTAGATGTCTGGTTGGTGTGGCTCAGTGGATTGGACACTGACCTGCAAAACAAAGGGTGACCAGTTTGATTCCTAGTCAGGGTACAGGCCTGGGTTATGGGCCAGGTCCCCAATTGGGGGTATGTGAGAGACAACCACACACTGATGTTTCTCTCCCTCTCTTTCTCTCTCTCTTCCCTTCTCTAAAATTAAATAATTTTTAAAAATCATCCTGGGTTTAGAGCAATTTTAAAGTACATTTTCTTGATAATGCTTTACAGTTTTTCCAAATTCTTTTCCCTTTGTTCCCCTTCACCCAAAACAATCAGTCCCATTCACCTTAGTTCATGTCTATGGGTCATATATATAAGTTCTCTGAGTTCACCCTTTCCTCTATTATTCTTAACTCCCCCTGACTATCTTGTACCCACCAATTATGTTTCCTTATCCCTGCATCATTTCCCCATTTCACCCACTTCCCCCTCCCAGCCGATAATTCTCCCAAAAATCCCCATACCTATCATTCTGGTCCTATTCTAGTTGTTTGCTTAGTTTTTTTGTTTTTGTTTTTGGTTTTTTTTTTAGGTTCTGTTGTTGATAGTTGTGAGTTTGTTGTCTTTTTAATGTTTATAATTTTGATTCTCTTTTCTTTTTCTTTTTAAATTTTATTGTTGTTGTATTACATCCATCCCCTTTTTGCTCCCCTCTGTCCCCCTGATCCTCTTTTTCTTAAGTAAGTCCCTTTAACATTTCATATAATAATGGCTTGGTGATGATGAACTCCTTTAACCTTACCTTGTCTGGGAAGCACTTTATCTGCCCTTCCATTCTAAACAGCTTTGCTGGATAGAGTAATCTTGGTTGTAGGCCCTTGCTTTCCATCACTTTGAATCCTTCTTGCTAGTCCCCACTTGCCTGCAAAGCTTCATTTAGGAAATCAGCTGATTATAGGAACCCTCATTGTAGGTAACACTTCTTTTCTCTTACTTTTAAGATTCTCTCTTTCTTTAATCTTTGACATTTTAATTATTATGTGTCTTGGTGTGGTCTTTTATGGCTCTAGCTTGTTTGGGACCCTGTGATTCCTGGACTTGTATATCAACTTCCTTTGCCAAATTTGGGAAGTTTTCCTTCATTATTCTTTCACATGAGTTTTCAATTTTTGCTCTTCCTCTTCTTCTAGCACCCCCATGATTCAGATATTGGCATGTTTAAAGTTGTCCCAGAGGTTCCTAAGCCTCTCCTCATTTTATTCAATTCTTGTTTCCTCTTTCCTTACTGGTAGACTGAATATTTCTTCCTTATGTTCCAAATCATTTATTTGAACCCTATTTTCCTTCCCTTCACCATTGGTTTCATGTGTATTTTCCTGCCCTTCATTTAGCCTAGCCTTCACTTCTTCCCCTCTGTGTTTGCTGTACTTAAGTCCGTCAAGTCTGTGGACATCTTTATCACCAGAGTTTTAAACTGTGTGTCTGTTAGGCTTGTAGCTGATCATCTGTTAGGCTGGCTATTTCTTTGTTGCTTACTTTGTCCACTGGGACCTTGATCTGTTCCATTTTTTGAGCCATAGTTCTCTGTCTCAACTTAACAGGCTCCTGTGTTTGCCTCTGTGTCTTAAGTAGAGGTGTTGCTCCTGTTACATTGTAAAGGGAGGAGCCTTACAATACTACTCATCAGTACAGGCAACCTGTTGTACTAAGTTGTGGCATCGTATGCAGGGGAGGGGTCTGAGAGGGAACAATGCTGCCTCCTCAGTGCTCACCCCTTTTTCAGGCACTTCTCTAGCTTCCCATATGGGACTGGTGCCTCTCTAGCTGTTGCCCTGGGCGTGGTTCCCAGAGTGGGTGGGTCTGTGGATGTTCCAGGACCATGGGGACCTCTAAATGCAGACTGCTGAGAGACCAGCAGTTTTTTCCTCCGCCCCAAGCCCCACTGGTTTTCAGTCAGAAACAATGTGGTTTTATTTTCCCCCAGTGCTGGAACTGTGAGCCACTCAGTCTGGTCCGCTGCCCTTAGACCTGCCACAGTTCATTCAGGAACTTTTACTGTTATTAGTCTATTGGAACACAAAAGAATCAGACAAAGTTGCTGCTACCCCCTGCCTCTGGGGCTCAAACAGTGAGCCAAATAACTGAGGGGGCAACAGTCACCAGCCAGGAGGTCTCCCCCTTCCTGCCCCCACCTGATTTAGTCGCCACTAAATTAGATGCTGGGGAAGAAGGCTAATATCAGACACAGATCCTTCTCCAGAGGGAGCTGCGGTCTCAAAGCTACACTAACACGTGCCTGATCATGGACATGAATTACACAAGTGAATAAATAATTGATTCAGTAAGCAACAAGAGGCTGAAAGGGAAAGGATTCTTTTACACTGTTCTAATCTAAAGAGGCTTCCTTGAAAGCATTAAATCACCCTGAGCTTTTACACTGGGATTATCAGTTTCTCCTGAGAGAATGGTATTTGACAGGGGAGGAGAGCGTAGGTAAGGAGAAGAAATAAAAATACAAAAGCTAAGTTACTGTGGAACCAGGCAGAAATCAGCCCAATAGGAGGCTGACAGGTGGGAGGAATGGTGTAGAGTCCGAAGGAACCACCTGATGATAAAAACATACATGGGGAGTAATAAGGTCCAGATCACCACAGGTGCCCAGGGCACACTGATCTTTTCAGAAGGAAAGTCAACATGCAACATGTGAGTGAAAGGCAGTGTAAAACTATTATGCCATGAACTGGTGAGGCAATGTTTATTTACCAGATGGGATGACTCTCATTAATAATAAAGTGGTACTGAATAAAATACCAACAACAGTACCTAGTGATTATGCCCAACACTCCTCTCCCGGGACATGCATGACAATAACTGAGGGTGAATTCTGGCTATGCCGAACAGCCTAAAACAGAACCTATCAGTTGTCTCTGGGGAAGCAGAGAACAGGCGCTGAGCTGAGTGTGAGAAGGATGTGATCAGACCCGGGTAACAAGGGCCCTTACCTAAACCAAGGGCTAAGCCTGCATGAGGAACTGCAGCTGAAGGACCTCAGTTGTGCTCTGGAAACGTGAAAGAACACAGTGAGATGAAAGCCCAGGGTTCCTCCCCAGCCAGCCCATGTGGAAAAAGGAGCTCTCACTGGTGGGTAGTCCAACCAGCGTTCATGTTCCTTTTGCTGGATAATCAGTGCCAGGAGTCCGGCCAGAATCTGCACTCCTTCCTGAGAGTCTGCAGATGGCTTCCATCTTTACAACCCAAAGCCTTGCCTTCTTCGTCCATGCAGATTAGGTGGATTTCTAGAGAATGCTGAGACATGGACTAGACTTAAGCCAAGGGGCAGAGTCAGGCTCAAGTTCAGGGCACCCAAGTGTAAGATACAGAGGCTGGCAATGAGAGAAATGAATGAAGAGTCATAGCTTTCAAAGCTGGACAATGACAACTCG
Source organism: Noctilio leporinus (assembly GCA_004026585.1). NCBI lineage: Eukaryota > Metazoa > Chordata > Mammalia > Chiroptera > Noctilionidae > Noctilio > Noctilio leporinus. Next base: position 70,269 of record PVIW01005548.1, on the reverse strand, counting down.
CATGCAACAATAAGGGCAAGCAGGGGTCAAAATGTCAGATACCAGGAAGCTGACAGACATACAGACACGTAAAAATCTCAGCTTGAAGAAGAAATTACTCTTGGCATTACACACTTAGTAAAGATGTGTTGTAGCAGAATTACCATTTAAAGTGGGAATGTTACATTCAGTGGGATTATTCTTCTGACCAAAAAGCTTCACAGGTCCACTTTATTACACATCCAATCTCTACATTTGTTTGATCCAACCATGAAGAGACCTCATCTTTCAACCCAAAATAAATCAACAAAGTCCACTGACACTGCACAGTCATAGTAAAGAAAAAAATGTTTAATCACTACTATGAACTTTACCATTATCATTATGCTGTGCAATGCCAGTTTTGTTTTAGCTTATTTATTTTCATTTTTGTAGGCTGGGAGGTAAATCAATAGAGTGATGCCTTCTATACAATCATCTCTCCTAAGCTGTGTGTTCAATGTCCCAATGTTGAATTAACAGAACAGGGAAGCTGCCCTGGACTGAACTCAACACTTTGGATTGCAATGCCAGTTTTAAATGCATTTATATGAATTTATATTTAATTCATATAAAATCACCTAGATTATAAAATATGTATTTCATAGCTCACCCCAGAGGCACCTCAAGCTAGCCAGAAGAGACAAATTCAAGCCAGACTTAAGAAGACTAGAAGGAGGAACAAAGGGTGTCCCTCTGATGTAGCCAACAAGGTCACTCATGGGAAAAGAGCACTTTACTTGCCTTCAATTTAAGGTATAAAGTTTATATTTAACAGTGTAGACACTGTTAACTATAGAAAAACATATTTTGAAAATGCAAAGGCTACCAAAATTATCTAGCCCTAAATTATAACTTAGCCCATAAACTTAAGTTAAATCTGTAAAACAGTGACATGTAGGAAAATTGCCATTTATTAACTCTCAGCCTCTGATTTTGGGGCCCAATTTTTGTGTGTTTAATGCATATTTGAAAACAATGGTGATGGGCACATTTCACACTGGGTATATGCCTATATAATTGAAAGCAGACCCAGAGGAAATGTCTTCATTACTTTTCCAAGAATCTGCAAAAGTATTACATATGGAAAAACAAGAAGCAGGAAAAAAATACTTCATGGAACCCAAAACAGGGATGTTGGAAGAACAACATCAGTGTGTTTCTCTCAATCTATCAGTGTGATTCTAGAATGTGAAGATATGTGCAAATCAGCTTTTATCAACATAGATAAGGCATTACAGTCATGAGCATATATTGTTGGTATTTCTAAATATTTTAAGTTAATTTCTACGATGAATGTCTCCATTAACGCTACTTAGTGGTTTAAACCAACTTCATAACACCTAATCAACTTTAAATGAAATTCCTTTATCATAAAAATTCTGAGTTTGCACACATAAAATATTGAGGAAAGACATCCAAGTTAATAAAAATAAAGACCAGGAATGCTACCAATACCAGGGTTTCCACACCAATAAGATTACCGTGTTCTCCTGAGGTGTTACTTATTTTTCAAAGCTCCAAGTCCTAGGTAGAACCTGGATATAATTGAGTTTCAGACAACATTATATATGTTCACCATAACTGTTCTGTTGTTTTCTTTTTTTCCTTTCAGAGCCCTGGCACAGTAGGGATAGTAGCAATTATTTAAAAGTCCAAAATAAATTCTTTATGTTTTACTTATTTTACTCACCCCTTTATACCAAGAGGTCAAAACCTCTTACTGTCTTATATTTATTGCTCCACTGATTTCTTAAGCATAGTTTTGGAATTGATTATGAAGTCTAAATATAATACAAAATATTCACAATTCATCCTGCTTGCCAGTACAATATGATTTTAAAATGTCCCAAATGCATACAAACAGCAATAACAACAATAAACACCACAAACAAGGACAAAAAGCAAATGAGCCCTGGCTGGTAGCACAGTGATTAAGGTGCCGGCCTGCGAACCCAAAGGTCACAGGTTCGATTCCCCAGCCAGGACACATAACCAGGTTGCAAGCCAGGTCTCCAGTAACGTCTATGGCTAGAGGCAGGTGAAACGCAACTGTACATTGGTGTCTCTCTCCCTCTCTGCCTGTCTCCCTTCCCCTCTTTCTAAAAATAATGAAATAAAATCTTTTAAAAAAAAAAAAAAAGCAAATGACAAGCCAGGAAAAATATTTGCAACTCCTATTACTAACAAATGGCTGAGTTTCAGAATAAATTAGTAATCCCTACAAATCAATTTTTAAAAAACTAACATTTCAGCCCTGGCTGATGGCACCATGGATAAGGTGCCGGCCTGCAAACCCAAAGGTCGCTGGTTCGATTCCCAGCCAAGGTACATAACCGGGTTGCAAGCCTGGTCTCCAGCCAGGTCCGTAGCTGGAGGCAGGTGAAAGGCAACCATACATTGATGTCTCTACCCCTCTTTGCCCCTCTCCTTTCCCCTCCCTCTAAAAATAATAAGTAAAATCTTTTTTAAAAATTAAAAATAAAAATAAAAAGCTAATATTCCAGAAGAAAAACATAGACAAAGAAGAAAACAGACTGTTCTCAAAAAGTACACATAAGAAACTCTTATGCTAGAGAATATCTTCTACCTTACCCATAATAAGAGATAAGTGCAAATTATTCTTTAACAGATTGTCAAAAAGTGTTAACATACTGTGTTGGTGAAGTTGAGGGTAAATCATGCATTCTTACGGAAATATAAAGTGGTACCAATTCCATGAAGAAAATCTGGTAAAATGGACCAAAATGGGCACTATTAGGTCAAGTGAGAAAACTGGAATATGCATAGAATGGAATATGCATATGTATTAAGAAATATAGCAATGTTCAATTTATCAGAGTTCATAAGTTATTGTGGTTCTAAAAAAGAATGTTCTACTTCCAGGAAGTACACATGCATTTAGGGGGGAAGATCCATAATATACTCAACAATTTATTTTAAATATTCAGAAAAATTTTTTCTCAAATATATGCGTACTTGTATATATACAAACACATAAAAGAGAGAGCAAGCAGAAAAGATAAAGCAAATGAAGTAAAATGTTAACAAGAGGTAATAAAGGATTTACAGTTATTCTTTATACTATTCTCACTCTTGCAACATTATTTCTAAATAGAAAGGTTCTAGAAGTTTGAAAACAACACATATCCTTTGACTCAGAATTTGCACTTTTAGGGAATGTATCTACAAATTCACCAATATATGTGAATAATTTCTATGTATAAAATTAATTACAACATTTGCTTTCATGTAAAAGCAAAATATGTTTGCCAAGGACAGATTACCCACTCATTCCCCTTACTCTTGACTTCACTGAACCACACTTGGCATCAGAGTCACAGCAAAGTTCCATCCTTTTTTCAGCATGACACCCTCCAGTAACAGTTGCCTTTGGTCCCATCCCTGTTTGGATCATTTCATTTTTGGCTTTGTCTTCCTGGGGCCTAAGTCCTTAGTCAGATCTAAGCCAGCTTCTCTGGTTGTGTGGGTGAGGAGAGGAAAGCAAAATTAGACACTGATACCTATTCTCAGCTGCCTTAAGCCCTTCACAGATTTCCTTTTGAGTGATTTATTGTCAGCAAACACCACCTGAGATCCTTCATTGATGGGGGCCAGAGAGGACTGGGTGAATGACTAACAAGAGGTGTAAAGCTACCACAACATTCATGAAATGTATTGACCAGATTGTACTTTTTCTTTTACCATTTGCATCAGTTTTTTCTCCACTATAATTACATTTCTAAAATTAGAGTAGATTGTCAACAAGAAGCCCTGTTAGGTCAATGGTATGAATGAAAGACTTTGTATGTGTTTTACTTTCAGGTAGCAATATGCATTTATTATTTTACATTTCTTAAATTACCTTGCATATTTTTAATGTTTATTACCCTTCTTCTTTGGTGAATTATTCGTGTCTCTTGCCTCTTTTTGTTTGGGATGGTTGTCTTTGTAAAAACTACAACTTAAGATGATAATGACATCAAGTCCAATATTCTGTCCTTCCTGAAAAAGTAGCCCCTCAAACATCAGTAATTTGACTCAGCTCTCCCTCTCCCTCTCCCTCCTCTCCTTGAAGGACAATAGAAAGGGCCTAAGACATTGGTTCATTGCTGAGTCTCTGAAATTTATTTATTTACCTATAAAGTAAAGAGACTGGATTAGTCAGCAAGGTCCTAAAAGTCTAAAGTTCTTTCAGTCTACTGATTTTTTTCCATTCTCTCGATTGTCAGCAGCTCCATTCTACCTATGATGGCAAGACGATTTCACTGTAAATTACAGGATGTTTTATTTGGTAGCCATAAATCAGTATTGATATTATAATCCAAAAGACATATAGAGAAAAGAAATGTTCCTTTATATCCTCAAAAGATTCAGTTTCTACATACGGTAGTCTCCTCCAACCCTCATCTGCAGGGGATATGTTCCAACACCCCCAGTAGGTAATTCTGAAATCTCATAGTTCTGAATCCTGTAAGAGATCTGTCCCAAAAGTATCAAGCCAATCCCAATATAATTAAAAGTTTGTGTGGCCTATACTTTCGGGACAGACCCTGGATATACCATGTTTTTTCCTATACAGTACATTTATACCTATGACAAAGTTTAACTTATACACTGTGCACAGGAAGGATTAACAACAACTAATAATAAAATAGAACATACTGCACAAAAGTTATATGAACATGGTCTTTCTCTCAAAATACCTTAATGCACTGTACTCACCCTTATAACAATGTGAGATGGCATAACCCCTACATGATGAGATGAAGTGAGGCAAATAACAGTCCTATGGCTCAGTGTTAGGCTACTATAAAGGTTACCTGCAAACTAGCACTGCGATACACAGACAGCAACTAAGTAAGAGATGGGAGTGGTTCCTAACAGGCGGATGGCACATTGAGCATGGATATGTGGGCACACTCAAAAAAGGAATGATTCAGCTCTGTGGCAGGACAAAGCAAAACAGCACATGACTTCACTCCACTATTCAGAACAGTGCAGAATGCAAAGTTCAGTATTGTTTATTTCTGGAATTTTCTATTTATATTTTTGGACTGCAGTGGACCATGGAAAAATGGATAAGGGGCACTTCTTTAAATAATTTTACCATCTCAAGATCAGACTTTGGCTCTAATGAGGATGTTAATGACATTATGGCAAACAAATAGCTTCAAAGCAAATAATCAAATATTGACTAAAGCAGACATAGTCCAAAAATGTGGTTTATTTGGTAGTGCAAAACAATACACCAGTGGATTGAGCACCAGCCTGCAAACCCAAAGGTCAATGGTTCGATTCCCCAGCCAGGGCACATAACCACGTTGCAAGCCAGGTCTCCAGCCAGTTCCCCAGCTGGAGGCAGGTGGAAGGCAATCATATATAGATGTTTCTCTCCCTTTCTTCCTAACCCCCCTGCCTCTCTATAAAAATAATGAATAAAATCTTTAAAAAAACAACAAAACATACACTAAATTGGCTTTGATCCTCCCACTTTTTTCTTTACCACTCCTCTTAAATATTCTGATTTCCACACAATGACACTAGATCAACTTTCTTCTAAAAGATGAAATTAAACAAATAATTATCTGTCTTAAAATAGTTTCATTTTATCTTCAAAGGGCAACTTGCTTTTAGTTGTCCAATATTTCCCCATCCTACCATGTGCCATTTTCCTAAAGAGACATTCAAAAATGTTCCTTAAAAGACCTGGTTCTTCCCAAAAACAAAGTACAAAACTTTTTACAAATGGTGAGGTGAGAAAGTCACTCAAAATTCTACCACCCTAATGCAGCCTTCGTTTTTGTTTTCCCATGTTCCCTTCATCTTTATTTACATTCATGCACATTTTCAGTCACAGTCATGTGGTATTTCCTGCTCTCTTCGCCATCAAACATTTTGCATGCTGCTATATAGCAACTGTTATTATTTACAGTTACAACATAATCTGTAAAGTATTATTTATTTAACCTTTATTTATTTGATCATATTGGGGGTGGCATTTAAGTTGCCTCCAACATTTTACTTTATTTTTTTTGAAGATTTTATTTATTTTTAAAGAGAGGGGAAGGGAAGGAGAAAGAGAGGGAGAAACATCAATGTATGGTTGCCTTTGACAGGCCCGCAACTGGGGACCTGGCCTGCAAACCAGGCATGTGCCCTGAGAATTGAACTGGGGACCCTTTGGTTCGCAGGCTGGTGCTCAATCCACTGCACCACACCAGCCAGAGCCCAAGTTTTACTTTCTTACAGTAATAATATAGTGACGATCTCCATGTATGTAGCTTTTTTTCTTATGAGTCGTTATGCAATCTCTTGGAAGTGAGATTCCAGGTCAAAAGGTGTGACTACACATACTCAGTATTTTTTGGTAGGTTCGCCAACTTTTTTAAAATTTAAGAGTAACTACAATTAAACACCTAAATGTGATACTAAAATAATATGAAGTATAAAAAGTTATTCCTTTGTCATGGATGTAAAAGGTGAAAAGTCTCTAAGGTAGTATGATAACTCAAAATACCTCTTTTAGCCCCTTGTTTCCTTAGTACTTAGGGCATAATAAGCAAACATTCTACTGTGGTCCTTTTATCCAGAGGCAGGGATGCAAAACTGAAACACTCGTTTTAGCTTTCAGTAAAATGGTAAAAAAAAAAAAAAATAGTGCTCACTTCAGCAGCACATTATACTAAAATTAGAACAATACAGAGAAGATTAGCATGGCCCCTGCGTAAGAATGACATACAAATTTGTGAAGCGTTCATTTTTTTTTAAATAAGAAATAAAAAATAATAGTTTGTAAGCATCATAGCTTCATGACCCTACTTTAAAAGTGTCTATCATGGTCCTGGCTGATGTGGCTCAGTGGACTGAGCACTGGCCTGCAAAACCCAGTGGTGCTGGTTCGATTCCCTGTCAAGTCACATACCAAAGTCACAAACCAGGTCTCCAGTCAGGCCCCCAGCTGGAGGCACATGAAAGGCAACCATACGTTAATGTTTCTCTCACTTTCTTCCTCTCTACCTTCTGCTCTCTCTAAAAATAATGAACAAAATCTTTTAAAATAAATAATAAACAAACAAATAAAACCTGGCTGGTGTGGCTCAATGGATTGAGCATGGGCCGGCAAACCCAAGTGTTGCTGGTTCAATTCCCAGTCAGGGCACATACCCAGGTTGTAAGCCAGGTCTCCAGCCAGGTCCCCAGCTGAAGGCAGGTGAAAGTAACCATACACTGATGTTTCTCTCCCTTTATTCCTCCCTCCCTTCCCCTCTCTCTAAAAACAATGAATAAAATCTTTTCAAAAATAAAATAAGAAATAAAAATAAAAGTGCCTATCAGATCTCTAGGCTTGATGGTACTTATTGTACTTATTCAACTTGTACAATAATTCCTTTTCTCAAGACCTGGTTCCACTCTAGATACTACATGACTCTTAATCATAACTGAACGAATAACATAAAGAATGTATGAGGGAGCCCTGGCTGGTAGCACAGTGGATAAGGTACCAGCCTGGAAACCCAAAGGTCGCAGGTTCAATTCCCCAGCCAGGGCACATAACCAGGTTGCAAGCCAGGTCTCCAGTCAGGTCTGTGGCTGGCGGCAGGTGAAACGCAACCATACACTGATGTCTCTCTCCTTCTCGGCCTCTCTCCCTTCCCCTCTTTCTAAAAATAATGAAATAAAATCTTTAAAAAAAAAGAATGTATGAGGGAGCAACCAGGCAAATGACTTCAAAGGAACATATAAAATATTTTCGTACTATTTACTTCTTGCTATTAACAGCAAGAAATAATGCCAGCCAATCTTATCCATTCTGTGACATTTTGATCATTAAATACTTTCTTCTCTTTCTATCATTATTAATACCTGATACGTCTTTTAATTCAACACAAAAATGGACATGTAGAAAGCCCTCTACCTTTCAACAACAACAAAAACTCACTGCCCTGGTATGACGGACATAAGAAAAAGTCTGAAAGAACACAAAATCAAATAGAAAAGAAAATACGATCCACTCTATATAGGCTTTTGCAATTTGTGTTTTATGTAGCTTTTAAATATATGCTTTTCATTATGAAATATTTACAGCATACAAAAAATTATAGGAAGTCACCAACCATCTTTGTTTAAACTTAACCTTTTGCAATGTTTGTTTTACATTTTTAAAAATAAATTACAGATTTGAAGCCCCTTGTGTGGCTCTATCCTCTATTTCCCTCCCACCCTTCATAGAGATAAACCACATCTTGAGTTGGCTACGTACCATTTCTATCCTTTTAAAATATTTTTACTACATAAGTATGTTCCAGTAAAATATGTTTACCTTATGTCTTCTTCAATGTTCTACAATCATATTTTGTTCACATGCAACATCTCTAAAATTGGGGTGCATCTTACAACCCATAATAAAGCATTACATTACAATTTAATCTGCAGGTTTTCCTCTTTTTTTAGGGTACTTAAAACAATGGTGTAGCTCAAACCGTTTTAGATTCTATGAAATATGGTAGTACTGTTTTACGCAGTTTTAAAATGCAATGCAAATAGAATCATATTAGACATTCTACAACTTTCCGTTTTCACTCAAGACTATATTCTTAAGATTGACCAATGTTGCTACATGTAAGCAGCATCTTTAAATGTCTCAGTCACCATAAGAGTAGGAGTCATTCAGGTAAGGAGGAAACCTCATGTTTACTAGTGGAAATGATAACCAGTATGTTCAAATGTGTACGCTTGATTAAAACAGAGTGACAAACAAGATGGAAGTAAGAATAAAGGAAGGAAGAAAAACAAAAGCTGCTTGCTTGATCTGTAAGCAGCTGAGAACAGCATACATTTGAATAACAGGGTAACTCAGCAGTAAAGTGACGACAGGGGGAACAGTTTCCTGGAAATCTGTGCTGTTGCCACTCCAGAGCCCAGCGGAGGCACAACCTGCTCCTTCCTGTCAGCGGAGCAGGCACTAGGACCCCCGACCCCGCCTTTCCACACTGGCTCTCCTCCGCCCAGCGCTGAACACCAGCCTCAGAGGGCAGGCTGCAGGGATGGAGACAAAGAAGGGCACTTCCACCACCCAGACTCAGCCTCTGCCTTTGTTCTTCTGACTCTGCCCCTCCTTCTCCCCCCACCTCACCACGTCTCTCCACTCCCCTCTCTCCCAACTCATTTACATTCTTCTTTGTATTCTTCAGTTGAGGAAGTCCATTTCAAAGACCTATGTCCATTGCCTGTCTGTCTGCTCTCTCTCTCTCTCTCTCTCTCTCTCTCTCTCTCTCTCTCTCTCACACACACACACACACACACACACACACACACACACACACGCTCCATAGTAACCCCTCAGCACTAGATTTTACTGGTTCTGAAAACCAAACTCCAGTTTTAGCTTAGGGAGAGTTAAAAAGGGAATTTTCTTTTCTCTTTCCACATGACCCACAAATACTTTGCTGGAAGCAGATTTTTTTTTTTTTTAAGGACCTCATTGATTTTTCTACAAATGCACATCAAGAGCCCTCACCTTTCAGAATTAGAAGACATACTGTGATTATTATTATTATCATAGGAATGCATTACTTGCTAATTAATTCTCCTATGTTTATTTTCCCCCTTTATTTCCATTTAACCACCAGAGAAAATGCTACTGTTTTATTTACCTATTACCAGTCAACAGAGAAATTCCCGTATTAAGCATATATTTTCAAAGATTCTATTTAGTTTTAGAAAGAGGGGAAGTGGGGAGAAAGAGAGGAGAGAGGAAGAGAAACATCCATGTGCTAGAGAAACAGTCAGTTGCCTTTCGCAGGTCCCCAACTGGGGTCCTAGCCCACAACCCCGGCATGTGCCCTGACTGGGAATCAAACCAACAACCTTTCAGTTTGCAAATCAGCACTCAATCCACTGAGCCACACTAGCCAGGGCAAAGCATATTTTTAAATAAATAAAAGTATTAGTGAATTCATGTATAAATGTAACTGTGAAAGAAAAAATAGAATTTCTAAATTATTAATAAACTATGTAGTTTTATCTGTAACAAAGGTTATGTTTTAAACTCATATATTATATTTAATATAAGGTAGTAGAACCAAAGAGCCCCAAACTATTATATTGGTTTTCTTTCTCCAAAGCATTACTATAAACCATAAAATGCACTGGTGTGCTGGTGTTTGGAGCACTCTCCAACTCAAGTTCTTGTTACCTGCTGACATATTTGAAGTATGTTTGAACATAAGTTATTGGAACATTCTTTCAACTCTCAAATTTGATTAACTCCCTTTCTGCAAGTTATCCTAATTAACCTGCAATCTTCAAGCTCAGGATTACTGCTGCCAATTCTGTACAATCACTTGCTTAATGCACAATCTGCTCTAATACCCTCCAAGATGAAATTACAAATATAAACCCTGTTTTGATTTCGCCTAATTAACTAGACATTGGAATGTGCATGCCCTATAATCTGTATTAGCATGTAAATACAAGTTTTGCCTACTTCATGTTAAACATATAAGAAAGAATTTATTAAACAAATGTTTTCAATGAAGGATTTTCATTTGTTAAAAAACTATACAAATACCTACTATGTACCAAGCACTGTGATGAATGATACAAACATAATTTTAAATATGACAGATATAGATAGCCCTACACCCATGGACCTCACATGTCCGGTAAGGAAAGGAGACACTAACAAATAATTACTAAATAGTGAGAAAGCTAATGCCACAACTGTGCCTTGCGCAGTACCTGCCAAAGTTAAACTCACTACATAGTTATCCATACCTCAATTTCAAAAACATAAATACTGAATTCAGTAAAAGACTAAGTTGAATTTATAGATCAGGAGTGATACCAAGGGACCTACAGAGATGACAAAGTCATGCTTCAAAAATGTTGTAGTATAGTGGTGATGTGTGCTCACCATTGTGAATGTACTAATGCCACTCAAATGTACACTTGAAAATGGTTAAAATGGTATATTTTATGTTAAATATATGTTTATGTTACACTATGTAAAATAATACATAAAACTGCAGTTGGTTGTTCAGTGTATAATCAACTTCACCAAAGACTTAAAACACATGAGTACTTCCAAGTCTTGGGTGGTGTACTAAACGGTGGAGAGAAGAGGAAGCCAGAAAAAAAACAGCTGAAAATAGACAGAAAGCATGAAATTGTTTTGCCACTATTCTCTTCTAGCTTTATCCCAACTGCTCAGTTCACCTTCTGTGCTCACATATTGGGCTGCAGAGCACAGCTGAGGGAGAAAAAAAAGTCACAATCTCAGAAACTGGTTTTACTACAAATTCATGGTTTCCAATCTTGTTTAAATTCTCGGAACTGTTATCAATCCTTTCCCTTATCAGTAATCTGGCTCCCAAACATCTGCCACTGTCTTCAAATCTGCCCTGCAACCCCACATACGATACTTAACACATTGTTGACCGGGAATGTTATATAAAAGCTATCCCATATCACCAGCTATTTTTTTGTAATTGAATACGAAAATGAAACAATCTAAAAAAAACTTCACTAAATCTCATTTATCCTTTAGAAGAGCATATTCTACATGTTCTAGTGAGATTCTTCTTCATGCCAGTGACTATTTCTTTCTAAAACGTGGTCTTACGATTTTCTTGACAGCCTGAAAGGTGAATCTTTGGAAGGAACTCTTTTAGAGGTGCCGGAAGAAGTGCCAGGCTCTGGGCTACATTCATTTGAATCATCGGTTATCCATTCCCTAGCAACTTGGAGAATATAGTTTCTTGTAGCTTTTTGCCTTCACCCAAATAGATTTCAAAGTTGAAAATGTAGCCAGCCTCACTTTCACAAAGCATTCTCACAAAAATTCTCTATTTTGTTATCTTTCCTGCATTATATGTTCTGAAGCTGATATGCCCTCTGCATGGTATCATGGCTTCATTTAGGGATAACTCCTGTTTAGATCTATACAAAGGCTGAAATTTTGGAATAAAGTAATCCAAAAAAGGCATAATTTTGTAAAGTCTGTCTTCACTAGATGTAGTTTGTGAATTATCACAAAGATTTAAAAAAAAAGTAAGGATATGCTCCGAACCTCATTCTGGTTGTAGTTTTAGGAAATATGGGCGCTTCAAGCAAAGGGTCAATTGACCAGTAATCTCTCCGATATGATTTTTTTGTTTGTCCCATCAATATCAATAAACTGAGAAACTTCTTCATATTACTAATGGTAACTTCCATCCGTGGTAAAGTTTTAGCAGGTGTTTTATCAAGTTTTTCCATTTGGTGGTGGTAAAAAATTGGTTTGAGAAGCAATTAAATTTTAAAAAATCAATATCAAAAAGTAAACCCACCCTGGCTGGTGGCACAGTGGATAAGACATCAGCCTGCAAACCCAAAGGTGACTGGTTCAATTCCCCAGTCAGGGCACATAACCAGGTTGCAAACCAGGTCTCCAGCCAGGCCGGTGGCTAGAGGCAGGTGAAAGGCAATCATACATTGATGTATCCCTCCCCGTCTGCCTCTCTCTCTCCCCCTCTCTCTAAAGATAATAAATAAAATCTTACAAAAAAGAAAAGTAAACCCATCATTCACTGATAGTCCATGGATCGCTAAGTTCAACAGTTAGACCAGAATGTTTGTTCAATCCTCCAAAGTTGATGTAATGTCATTTTTTGTCCACTCTTCTTCAAAATCACTTTCACTATCAGATTCTATCACATTTCTTTTTTGCTATTTTGGTGATCTAATTATCAGATTCATAACTATCTCCCAACAAACTATCATCTTCCACATCTCTGCTATATGAGTATACTTCAAAGTCACTGGGATGGCCTTGGCAGATGTGGCTCAGTGGACTGAGTGGTGAACCAAAAGGTTGTTAGTTCAATTCCCTGTCAGGGCACATGTGACAAGCTTCACACATGTGTGAGAGGCAACTGATCAATGTTCTTCTCCCTCTTTCTCCCTCCTTTTTCCTCTCTCTAAGAAATAAATAAAAATCTTTTAAAAAAAAAAAACAAAACAAAACAAAGTCACTCAATCAGAAAAGGTTTCTGGGCTCTCTGCTCCTCCTGTTCGACGGACAGCCGCGTCTTCTTGCGCAGTGCCAGCCTCAACCCTGAGACATGATGGTGAAGGTTGGAGTGAACGGATTTGGCCGTATTGGGCACCTGGTCACCAGGGCTGCTTTTTACTCTCGCAAAGTGGATGTTGTCGCCATCAACGATCCCTTCATTGACCTCAGCTACATGGTCTACATATTTCAGTATGATTCTACTCACAGCAAGTTCAAAGGCACCGTCAAGGCTGAAAACGGGAAGCTTGTCATCAATGGAAAGTCCATCCCCATCTTCCAGGAGCGAGATCCCACCGACATCAAATGGGGTGATGCTGGTGCTGAATATGTTGTGGAGTCCACTCATGTCTTCACTACCATGGAGAAGGCTGGGGCTCACTTAAAGGGTGGAGCCAAGAGGGTCATCATCTCTGCCCCTTCTGCCAATGCCCCCATGTTTGTGATGGGTGAGAACCAGGACAAGTATGACAACTCCATGAAGATTGTCAGCAATGCCTCCTGCACCATTATCTGCTTGGCCCCCCTGGCCAAGGTCATCCATGACAACTTCGGTATTGTGGAGGGACTCATGACCACAGTCCATGCCATCACTGCCACCCAGAAGACCGTGGATGGCCCCTCTGGGAAGCTGTGGCGTGATGGCCGAGGGGCTGCCCAGAACATCATCCCTGCTTCTACTGGTGCTGCCAAGGCAGTGGGTAAGGTCATCCCCGAGCTGAATGGGAAGCTCACTGGCATGGCCTTCCGTGTCCCCACCCCCAATGTGTCTGTTGTGGACCTGACCTGCCGCCTGGAGAAAGCTGCCAAATACGATGACATCAAGAAGGTAGTGAAACAGGCAGCAGAGGGCCCCCTCAAGGGCATCCTGGGTTACACTGAGGACCAGGTTGTCTCCTGTGACTTTAACAGTGACACCCACACCTCCACCTTTGATGCTGGGGGTGGGATTGCCCTCAACGACCACTTTGTCAAGCTCATTTCTTGGTATGACAATGAATTTGGCTATAGCAACAAGGTGGTGTACCTTATGGTCCACATGGCCACCAAGGAGTAAGAGCCCCTGGACCACCAGCCCCAGCGACAGGAAGAGAGGCCCTCAGCTGCTGGCGGGGAGGGGTCTGCCCTAAATCGATTCCCCAACACTGAGAATCTCCTGACCTCTAGTTTCCATCCTAGACCCCCTAAAGAGGGGAGGGGCCTAGGGAGCTGCCCTACTTTGTCATGTACCATCAATAAAGTTCACTGTACCCAGCCAAAAAAAAAAAAAAAGGTTTCTGCATATAATTCATTAAAAATTCTTCACCAAAGTGATGCACCATACTTGAAATTTTTGCAATACTAAGATTGTGATAAAACCCAGGATATCAACCCTGGCTGGTGGCTAAGTGGACAGATGCCAGCCTGCAAACCCAAAGGTCACTGGTTTGATTCCCAGCCAGGGCACATAACCAGGTTGCAAGCCAGGTATCCAGTCAGGTCCTTAGGCTGGAGGCAGGTGAAAGACAACCACATATTGATGTTTCTCTCCCTTTCTTCTTCCCTCCCTGCCCTTCTCTCTAAAAAAAAACCCAGAATAACAAGAAAAATAATTTTTCATAATAAACACAATTGAACATGATTAAGAAAACTTTTACAAAATCCTACATTACTCTCAGTTTTAAAAATTGAATAAACTAATGCAAGTGCAAACACGAGTTAACTCATTATCGGTCAACAATGTTTGGACTTGAAACATGAGTTTTTTCATGACTGGTCAACAATGTGTTAACAAAGAAAACAAAGGCCCCTCTACCTCCCAAGGCTCACCAACCCTACCTCCATTTGCTCCAGTTCTTATTGCTCTCCAAAATAGGGGACACCTCTGGCAAATAGCACCTCCACCTCCAAATAGCAGCACTATTCACAAAAGGCAAAAATTAAAAAGAAGCCATATGTCCAACATATAGATGGATAAAAAATTGTGGTGCAGACATACAACAGAATACTCCTCAGCAATAAGAAGGAATAAACTACCAATACACACAAAAACATAGGTGAATCTCAAAAGCATCATACTAAGTGAAAGCTAGACACAAAAGAAAGTATACTGTATTGCTCCATTTACAGAAAGTTTTAGAAAAAGCAAAACTATAGTGACAGAAAGCAGGTCAGTGGTTACCAGTGGCTGAGGGACAGCAGAAAACTGACTGCAAAGGCCACAGGGGAACATATTGGGACGATGAAAAGGCTCTATATCGTCTCTGTGACATTGGTGACATGACTGTATATGTTTGCTAGAACTCGTCAAATTGTAGACTTAAAATTAGTGAATTTTATCATATATAATTATCCCTCAATAAAATTTACTTTTAGGAGCAAAAGCGGGATGGATGTAATACAACAACAATAAAAAATAATAATAATAATAATTTACTTTTAAAAACTGAGTCTTATTAAATGGGTCTTTAAAGAAAGTGGGTCCTAGTTAAGATTTCTAAATCTGCATTTGTTTTCTAACATCCTAATTTAATATTTTAGTTCTATGTTAATTCAATCCCATATAAGGTATTGCTTCTCATAATGATACAAATCCTCAACTGATGGAAAACATTACATAGCAGAATTGTTTTACTTCCTACATAAGCATGTGATTTCTGTTATTATCAAAATGTCAATACTTTGAATGTAATAAATAAATTGAACATCTCTGATTCCAAATGCAAGGCAATCAATCACACTTGCTCTCAAATACAAAGATGCTTTGGGAACTTCCTAAATGAAGACCTCAAACTCCAAAAGGTGAACACTGGTTTGCCTTTGAAATGCTACATCCATGAGGAAAACACAGCAAGAACTTTGTCATTTTCTTTATTCCTTTATGATTGAATTTTTTTCTTTATTACAACTCCCACACCTAGCATTTAATACAGTCCTTAAAATAATGTTGATTCCTTCAAAATATTTATATTATAACTAAATGAAACTGCTGTTACCAAAAGACTCACTTCTTAAACAACCTATATTCAAACAAATTTTATGTTATTAACTTGCCTAATTTTAATAAGCAAAACATATACTGAGGTCACAGCCTTTACCTGTTAATGCAGTTTTGTTACCCCTTGCTGAGATAAGGCTATGAATGCCTCTTGAAAACCACAAGATAGCGTATTAATGTATTTTCCCTGTTGTTCATATACAGTTTCCAGAGTTTCAGAATGATCATGTTTCCATACAGGGGAGGTAAGGCTGAAGGCAACTAGTTTCCATTCACTTATTATCAGACTTTAAAAAGCTAATCATTTTTGGCAGGTCTATTAACTCACTGACTTGCTTTTCAAAGAACTCAGGATTATTTCCAACTAAATAGAGTAATCATCCAAAGATTAGTGATCAATGATTAATTTATTCTCTTAAGTGACCATAAATAATAGGGATTACATTGCCTTGACATTTTTCCATAACCTGTTCTCAGTTGCCACCAGACAACCAAAGTCATCATGATGAATTAAAGGAGAAGATGGATTAATTAGATTAAGCATTACTTTTATCTAATTTTCAAAAAAAAAGTCTGCTTTTTCATTTAAGTGGCTTAATATTTGTTTCCTAATCAGTTACAAAAAACAGCTACCACATATACAAAATTAATTAGAGCATACACATAATGAACGATTTCTATGGAAAAGTGTGTTTTGAAGTAAATACCAGAAAACAGGAATTACACAGCTCTTTTGTGATTCCTGACCTTTGGTATTAGCAAGTCTCTTTTTGTCAGGTGTGTTGGCATGGGATTTAAAAGACTGTGCAGCTCCTGTTAGTCAAACTGTGAGGAAAAAATGTTTTAGTTAAATCTCCCTTTTCCTCCTCTCCCCAGAATTATTAGATATCGAATTTACTTGTCAGCAAGCCAGTACTTCAGTCCACCTCAGTCAGCACAACAGCAGACAGCACGATCAAAATACTGCCTTCCGCCTTGCCCTTTGCTTTAATACTGACCTTGTAAATGAAGCTACATGATATTGAAAGGTGAAACAGTTACTGGAAGGGTAAGGGTGTCTTACAAAATAAGGCAGACACCCTCTTGCACAACCATCAATTCCCTTTCATCCACCCCCTGCTTTTACTGGTTCTTCGTCCTGCCCTGGGTCACTGCACTTGCAGCGCCTTTAGCTAGGCTTCAATCACAAGAGAGCAAGCAAGTCAGGGCCCCAGGTGGAGAGATTACAGCAGGCACGTGAGTCAATACACCCACCCGCACAGACACAGTGCCAGCCGGCGCCTTAACAACAGTGTTTGACACACCTGCTGTGCTCTATCCACCCAGAGCACTTACGCATTCTATTACCTTGATTCTCGCTGCTAAGCGTGTGACTCGAAATTAGGATAAAATCCGCCTGTGTGGAGCCAGGTAACTAGTTATTACCTGAACTGGAACTGACTCCCTTCCCGGCCCGTAAGCGCCACGAGGAGACAGACACCTCCTCCTCCACCTGCCAAACCTCAGGTGGCTCATGTGAGTGGGCAACAGCAAGTCATGATTCTTAACAAAGCTTACAACAGTCCACCCCAGTCCTCACCAAAACAGAACTTCTCTAATAGTTTTCCTAGACCACTGTTTAAGAGTGAGCCTGCGTAAGGCAGCTGCTTTCATTATGCATTACAAATGAAGTAGCTGACTCAGTTACTAAAAGCTGCCAAGGCTGATCTACGAGATATCACTATCTGCCTGTTGAGCGAGTTTTCCACCCTTGTCGATAGATTTAAATTCGAAATACATAAATTAATTGAAACAATTCTGAGTTATTCTCACATCTTGAAAATAAAGACTGACAGACTGGTTTGGTTACATCATGAATGAAAGAAACTGTAAATGCTAACAGCCTCGGAGGTCCTGTTAAATTAAAGTGAAAAATGGCTAAGTCTAGGACAAATTTTTTGGAAATACTTAAGACAATGATAATAAAAATACAATCGCTCCTTTGGGAAGTTGCAAATATGAATGAGAGAAACTCTAAATGCTGGAAAGACTTCTTAAGGAATGAAGTTTTATTACTTTTAAATAAGATGATTTCAGTGGAAACTAACTAAACTAGATGGAAGCAGCCCCTAGGTCCACTTGTGACAGAATTTCTGGTTTCTGGTTTCTACCATGTTCTTCTTAAGAGACATATGGCCTTTTCAAAGCTCCACTTCTGGCCTCAGCTTCACTCTTGATGCTCCACATTTACATTTCCAGTTACCTGCTTGACAGCATCCCCTGATGTTCTTTTGGCATGTGTCTAACATGTGAGGCAGACTTCCCCTGTCAACTCTTCCTCCTCATGGCCCTGGGCCCTATCAATGGCACCACCCATCACTGTCTACATAATCTGTAGGGCACAGTACAAAATAAAAATTCAGGGCCTCCCAGGTCAAAATTTATTTAGGCACTATAACCAGACATAGGCATCACCTGTTCCCTGTCTCTGTCCACAACCATCACCAGCCAGAATTCCTTCAGTCCATCCTTTGAAATGTTTCACACTCCCTCTTCTTTCTTTTCTTTTACAACCCACTCATATCTTTTTTAAAATATTTTTTAAATTTATTTTTAAAGAGAGGGAAAGGGAGGGAGAAAGAGGGAGAGAGAAACATCAATATGTAGTTGCCTCTCACTTGTCCCCCATTTGGGAGCCTGGCCCGTAACCCAGGCATGTGCCCTCATTGGGAATTGAACCAGCGACCCTTTGGTTCCCTGGCCAGTGCTCAATCCACTGAGCCACACCAGCTAGAGCCCACTCATATCTTCGTAAGGCACACTTCAGCAACTCTCATTACCTCCCCATTGCCTGTCTGTTAAATAATGTCCAAATTGCTTACCTCAGTATCCAAGCTTTCCTTTCTCCAGTTCTACCATCCTCACCCAGACTTACCTTCTGTAATTTCCCTCTATATATTCTGGGCTTTGGCCAAACCAAACTCCTTGTAATACACTTAATAAGCCCAGTGTGTAATCGAATATAAAGAACCTGGGTCCTGATGCCAGAGACAAGTTCAAATCCAACTCTGCTACTTACTTATCTCAGTTGCCCATCTAAAACATGAGGATTATAACAGCAGTTTGTATCATAAGATTGTTGAATAGATAGAACAAGATAGCATAAACTACACAGTAAAGCACAGTAAAACGTTCATTATTAGACTTTACTAGTCCTTCACCAGGCAGGCCCTACACGGAATACCTTTTTCTGCTAAGTCTGCTGAGGACAGATTAATTAAAGCTATTTTCAACAGAATGAGCCAGGTTCCTAGGAAGATGAGGCAAAGTAATAGCACAGAGGGAGAATGAGACAGGAATGCACCTGCAGACAGAGCCTCTGAAGGATGAGAGGTCACCTGGAAGTCACAAAGAACTCCCAGCCAAGTTTCCAGAAGGTGAATTTCCAATACCACTCCCAATCCCAAGAAAGGCCTTGATCAGAGGGAAGGGAAGAGGGGTGTGTTCCACCTGCCAAGGTGTGTCAAAGGAGAAAGTCTAAGGATTAAGATAATCTCAGGCCTTGCTAATGTTCATCTGTGCTAACAGTTTTAGTCCAATGTACTCACTGGTATGTGTCGCTTATAAATCCAGACATTACGTACAATTGCCAAGACATTTGCTGCCTTTAAAGGCTTCATAAACTGGGAAAATAACACAGCCCTAAAAGCAATGAAATTTGGTTTAAAATTAAATTGTTTTAAATACCATTGGCCTGATCAAGTTGATAAAATAAAAAACCTAACATTGGTAGTGTTTCCAGGAAGCCAGCATATTGCTAGGGCACAGAAAACTGATTCGAGTTCTCTAAAGAGCAAGTTGGCAGCCCTGGTTGGTGTACTCAGTGGACTGAGCGCCAGACTGCAAACCAGAGGGTCACCGGTTGGATTCCTGGTCAGGGTGCATGCCTGGGTTTTGGGCCAGGTACCCATCCCCAGTTGGTGCTCAAGAGGAAACCACACACTGATGTTTCTCTCCCCCTCTTTCTCTCTCCCTTGCCCTCTCTAAAAATAAATAGATCTTTAGCCCTGGCTGGTGGCACAGTGGATAAGGCGCCGGCCTGTGAACCCAAAGGTCGCAGGTTCGATTCCCCAGCCAGGGCACATAACCAGGTTGCAAACCAGGTCTCCAGTCAGGTCTCCAGTGGCTGGAGGCAGGTGAAAGGCAACCATACATTGATGCCTCTCTCCCTCTCTGCCTCTCTCCCTTCACCTCTATCTAAAAATAATGAAATAAAATAAAATCTGTAAAAAAATTAAAAATAAAATAAATAAATAAATAAATAAATAGATCTTTAAAAGAGAGAGAGAGAGAACAACCTGGCAATGTGTAACAAGTGCTATAAAGTTTTCATACCCTTTGAAACTGTAATCTCATTTCTGGATGTCTATCTGAAAGAAGCAATCCAAAAGGGAAAAAAACAATTAATTTAAAGATGTATACACATATGCTACTTACACTAACAGTACTTGTGATTAACACACCCAGCAAAGGAGCCCTGGTTGAATAACCAAGGGTAACCAACAGGTAATATAGAATACCATATGTAATGAGAACATTAAGTAGATACACTATATATGATATAGAAAAATGTACCTCAAAAAGAATGCTCACAGAGAAACAGAAAAAAAATTAAATAATTGTACATATTTAAACCCATGATTCCTTATTCACAATTCTGAAAAGAAACCCCAAACCCAAAGTTTTTTGTAAGATGCTATCAACCCCTGCTTGGAAGCAAAGCATGATCTGAATTCACATGAAGCTACTAATAATCTCTGTTTATCCCACTTATCTGAATACCCATACATTCCGTAGCAGAGGTATCAATGGATTAGATTACAGGGTACTCCCTGGGAGACTGTTAAAAAATACAGGTGTATACACTAGATTACCATTTCACAATCCAAATTTAATCTCGACCGTGTCTAGGCCCAACAGTTTCAGATAAGGGACTGTGGCTCTGTACCAATGACAACCATACATACATAGCAACGTATGCATACATGTGTCAGTTGCAAATTTAAAGTAAAAGAGTTCAAGTTTGGTATTCCTAAATTTTGTTGGAAGAAGTACTTGAAAGGAGTGTATTCTTTCAGGAAGGCTCCTAATAACGGCTACATCTGCAGGAGTGTGTGGCAAATAAATAAATAAATGCAGAAAAACCAAATCCCTCTCTAAACCCTTACAAACTCCAAACCAACAGAACTGAACCTGTCAGTTTCTTTTTGAAAGAAATTATAAACCCTCAGATTTTAAAAATCTTCCAGGTGGTTCTTAAATACAATGATCTAAAATTTAAGTCATTTCAAAGCATTACTTTAGCCCTGGCTGGTGGCTCAATGGATAAGATACTGGCTTGCGAACCCAAAGGTCGCTGGTTCAATTCCGTCAGGTCATATAACCAGGTTGCAAACCAGGTCTCCAGCCAGGTCTGTAGCTGGAGGCAGGTGAAAGGCAGCCATTCAATGATGTTTCTCTCCCTTTTTTCCTCCCTCCCTGCCCTTCTCTCTAAAAATAATGAATAAAATATTTCTTTTTAAAAAAGGAAAAAAATTTAAACGTTACTTTAAATCTTTGAATTTAAAGGAACATTCAAAACAACCATTTTTTTTATCCAGACAAAGAAAATTTAAACGTTACTTTAAATCTTTGAATTTAAAGGAACATTCAAAACAACCATTTTTTTTATCCAGACAAAGAAAGACCCTGAGATTTTTTTCCTGCTAGACAGCAACAAAATGGGGGGGAAACAGTATATTTGCCTTTGCCCCCCCTGCCCCTGTACAAATAGCTTGTGTGTCAGAAATGCATAAGAACCACCAAAATGAGATGATTTTAGATTAGAAAGTATTTATGAACTCTGGATTTGACATTTCCTATACAATAATGCATGCAAACACAAATACGAGTCTATTATCTTTTCTGGCCCTTCTCTATTCTCTGCTCCTCCTATCTGCCCCACCCCCTAAAACCAACACAAATTTAATGTGCAGTGCCTGGCTGGGGCTCAGGTATGAATGATTAGTACCATGATTTGTCTCTTAATGATTATCCATCTGGTATTAAATATCTCTATTTTGGTCCAAATACAAAATGTGATCAAATACTCCGATCTTATTTAAAATCAGGTCCCTTTACCAGTTCCAGCCCATTCCATAACTAACATTTTTCTTCCAGTAGGAGACAAAACATACGCCTAAAACTAAAACTCATACATCTATCAGTTATTCCTACAGAATGGCTGATTCTCAGGGCAAGTTTACTATTACAGTCATGAAAGTTAATATTTCTAATACTAATGGTGACATTTTTAATTAAAAATTTTACTACTGTAAAAGCAATACTTGTCCAACACAGAAAAAGTAGAAGCTACAGAGAAACAAAAATTAAGAAACCCAAAATCCTGACGCTCAGGTTTAAACAAAATTTAAACAAAATTATGGGTATCACCGCCAAAGTTCGAGTATTATGAATGTGAGTGTTATAAGTGTTATGTTACTAGAGGACAACAGTGGCAACATTCTGCCCCCAGTTGCACTAAAACATCAATTAATTCCGCAGAATGTCGTTGATTAAACAACCATTGACAAGGGTGAATCCTTTGAGATGCTGTGATGTGAGGCGGGAACATGAAGTCAAAACTAATTAAAAAGGATAGTTAAGCAAGATGAAAAGGTGTTTATTACTAAAAAGTCATCAGACTAACCCATTCAATTTGGCATCAATATCCATCTACCCAGAAAAGCCAACAA
Source organism: Noctilio leporinus (assembly GCA_004026585.1). NCBI lineage: Eukaryota > Metazoa > Chordata > Mammalia > Chiroptera > Noctilionidae > Noctilio > Noctilio leporinus. The sequence goes on along the minus strand of PVIW01005548.1, from coordinate 47,447 downwards.
ATATCACCATTTAATGAACAGTGGTTTTCCATTTTTAAAAAACTCAGAATTTGGTTTTGGATCAGGTCTAAGTTGGCCACAAAAATAAATTTTGACTTTCCAAACACACACACAACACTGTTGAAATAAGGTACTTTTTAGAAAAAAAGAGTAATAACTGAACTACAGAAAAACGCACCTTTCTCTTTTATGCAGTAATATAACCACTGACTGATCTTTCATTGAGCTTTAACTTTCTAATTAAAGAAAAACATACCTTGAGTTAAACTTAAAACTCTAATCAGTGATTCTCAAGTCGGAGGGGCTAGAGGAGTGAGGAAGCACGACATACCAGAAGTGCCAGAGGCACATTTAGTTTTTAAAAATTCATTACTGGCCTGGCTGGTGGCTCAGTGGATTGAGCACCGGCCTGCAAACCCAAAGGTTGCTGGTTCGATTCCCAGCCCGGGCACATAACCAGGTTCCAAGCCAGGTCTCCAGCCAGGTCTGTAGCTGGAGGCAGGTGAAAGGCAACCATACATGATGTTTCTCTCCCTTTCTTCCTCCATCCCTGCCCTTCTCTCTGAAAATAAAAAAAAAATTTTAATTAAAAAATAAAAACTTATTACTATACTTCTGTATTTAAAACACAAAAATGAATCCTAGTTATCTGCAAAGTATACCTAAAAATAAAGTGACAAAATCTTGGTCAGTGGCTAAATACTTGGCTTTATCTTCTGAATATTAGGGATCCTCACTCAAAAGGTCAACTACCCTCGGAGGTGTGGATCCATTTCGGGGGCCATGAGATTTTTATCTTTATCAAAAGGAAACAGGCCCTGGCTGGTAGCACAGTGGATAAGGCACCAGCCTATGAACCCAAAGGTCACTGGTTCGATTCCCAGCCAGGGCACATAACCAGGTTTGCAAGCCAGGTCTCCAGCCAGGTCTGTAGCTGGAGGCAGGTGAAAGGCAACCATACATTGATGTTTCTCTCCCTCTCTACCTCTCTCCCTTCCCCTCTCTCTAAAAATAATAAAATCTTTTTTAAAAATTAACTTAAAAAAAAGGAAACAAAGGAGGTTAGAAACACTGTGTTGATCTATATACATTATTTCAAACCTGTACTTCCTGTAGTCCCATAATTAAAAATTGGTGAAAGGAAAACAAAAAGACTTGAACTTGAAAGTAAGGTAAGTTACCCCCCCGCCCAACTCTCCAGTTCTAGTATCTAAGTATATGCAAAGTGGAGAATGATTTTGTTGTTAATGAAAATACTTTAGCAAAGAAGGTATGGTGGGTGACATTCGGCGCATGTTCAATTGAAAGCACTGTTTTTCTTCCCTCACTCCCGCCTGGAAACAGCTGGCTGTTCCCTGGGAAAGCTGTAGCTGCTCCTTCTGAATCACTGCCATGAAAAACACCCGCCGGTGAGCTGACTGTTCAGAACTGTTTGGGGTTCAGTCTGTTTCTGTTGAGGTTTGTTTAATTTGAATATGAGGTCGGACCTTGAGTCAGGTTGTGGTAACTATTGCAAAAACAACTTCACAGGATTTCTGATAAGGTTCTAGAGAATGCATAGGTAAATACGTAGGCAATAGTTTTGAGGGGAAGCAAAAGGCAGGGTTGTGTAGTTCAAGACAACTTTAACATAAGTACAATTTTCTACCTAGCTAAAAAGATGTTCTTAAATTTAACTTAATGCACAAAAACACTGATATGTGACCCAACTAATAACTGTGCAAGTCACAATTTTCTTATCTATAAATGGAGGTAATGACACCCTTTGAGGCTACTCTAAAAAAATTAAATGTACATGAAATCTCTTGCTTTATGGTAAAAGTTTGCAAATTATCATTTAAACAGATATTATCTTTAAAATGCCATTCACAGAATGCTAGATTAGAATAGGCTGAAATGTGGTTCTCTGTCTTCTACTTTAAGCTTAATTTCTAACTAATTTGAATTCATACTACCCCCAAAACTTTTTTTTTAAGATTTTATTTTATTATTTTTAGAGAGGGAGGATGGGAGAGGGGCAGAGAGGAGAGAGACACCAATGTATGGTTGCTTTTCTCACCTGCCCCCAGCCACAGATCTAGCTGGAGACCTGGCTTGCAAGCTGGTTATGTGCCCCGGCTGGAGATCGAACAAGCAACCTTTGGGTTCGCAGGCCAGTGCCTTATCCACTGTGCTACCAGCCAGAGCCCAAAATATTTTAAGTTGCATCAAAAGTGTATCAAACAATCAAACAAACAAAGTATCAAAACATGCCAAGTAGCATAAACTCATTGTTCTATCACAGGGCTGGCTGACACCAAAGGAGTCAACAGCCAACCGTCTTATCAGAATCGTACAAAGACTGAAACCCCACAGAAGAAAGGAGTGACACAGATAAAGACAGAGAGGCAAAAGACAGCCGGGCCAACTTGGGAAAATGCAAGACCTTCGGCTTGGCTGGAGCATCAAGAGCAAGAAGGGAGAGGCGGGAGACAAGGCTAGAGGGCAGGTAAGGGCAGAGCTTGAAGGCCTTGGGTGGAGTTCACCAATGGAGTGCACATTGGCCTGGATTGAATGGGTATTACTGATGGCTTTTTAACAGAAAAATTTTATGGCCCAATGTTTGAGAATAATCACTCAGGTATACGAGTATAACTAAGGGGAGATAGACTAGTTAAAGGGTTATGACAACAAATGAGGACAAAAGTAATAATGGTATGAGTTCAGACACAGCACTAGAGGAAAAGAAGGGATTGATTTAGGAGGCATTAAGGAGGTAAACACTCTAAAAGCATTTGGTCTGATTTAACAAAATACGTAAGAAAAGGGGAGAAATGAGAAATTAAGGTGAATTCGAGGTTCCTGACTTAAGCAATCAGAGGTGCCACGCACTGAGATAATTCAGAATTGTTGTCTATTTGCACGTGGCTGTTGTTTTGGTGGAAGGTGAAGTTTATACGGAGTGGCTAAAAAATGTGTTCATTTTAGTTGAGTATGATGTACCTGTACATCCAAGGGAAACTGTCCAGAAAGAAGAGATTTGGAAATAACCTAAGATTGTGGCCAGAGACATGGGGCATATGAGACACCAAGGAAGGCAGAAAAAATGAAAGTCCATGGCCTGGGACTCAGCCTCAAGAAAATCCAACATGGGCTCAACAAGGGTCCATAAAAAAAGATACAGCATATCACATCAAGAGCACAGAGTATGATATATTCTAAAAGACACCTCAGAAGGTGAAAGAGGGTAAAAGGGGATAAGCAGCAATGCCAAAAAAAAAAAAAAGAAAAGAAAACCTAAAATAAATAAGTAAATAAAATGACACCCCAAATGCTCACCAGAAATTAGTCTGTTATACTTATATTTTTGCTTGATTTGATTCTTTTGATGGTTAATTTTTATGATTAAAAAAATCCCATGATAAAAACACCCCAGGAATATGGTTGTATTTAATTAGAGTTCACTATACACTATTCACACTGTTTAGTCTTGCTCTGAAATCAGAAACATTCTAGAATCCTGGAATCATTTTTGTAGATTAATGACTTATTTTAGCAGGCAGTTTAGTTGAATTTACATGGCATAAAAGGTTAGATGTTTTAAGGTAAGGGAGAATAAAGGAAATTCAAGGAAAAAAGTTGCCGTAAGTGAGCTCTCTTAGTTTTCAACCTCTCTTTCTGTGCAAATAACAGTCAGGTATTTATAGTGAAAGATGTATAGAACCAAGAACCAGATCATTCATCCACTGTTCAAAGCACCATTACTAAAAAACTTCCCTCAGATACAGAAATTATTAGGTTACAAGCAGCTTCCCCATGCCCCAAGAGAAAAAAAAAAAAACAAACAAACAAAAAAAACTTATTATAAAAGCCAGACGGAGCATTCAGTTCTGAACGATAGCCAAAACCTCCCATAAGTTTCGGTGCAGCACATAGCTACCACATGATCGGCATCCCTGTAAATGTGGCAACTTTTTTTAACCTTCAGGAAACACTAAATGACTTGAAATTTCAGAGATACTAGTAAGACTATATTGAGATGTGTTTCAAGATGCATTCGTTCCTAAGTGCAACTGAAAATCCTACTTTGTAATTATAACCATCTTAAAGAGCAATCTGCCTCCATACAACAAAGGTCGTTCTATTAAAGACTTGCCAAATAGTCTCCCTTTTGAATCCTTTTTGATAGCCAGAAGTACACTTCTCTTTAAAACTACTGAATTTTTAATACCTTGTTTTTTCCTATAAATATCCAAGAGAGGAGGATAATGTGCTGTGTCTCCCAAATTTATTTAACCATGGACCTCTAGTTTAAAGAAAGGCTATTAAAGAACACCTTTGAGGAATTACTAAGAAGTAGGGGTCTTTTTGAACAAGCCTCTGGACCTCAAAGACATAAATAACTTCTTCAAAAGGGTCTCATTAACTACGCTAAATACTGATTCTTAAAACATACTTCTTTTAAATAGGCATGTTTTTAAAGTCCATATACCATTAAAATTTTTTGCTTTCTGCAGGAAGAAAGCAGAAAGTCAACTAGATTAATAACCTAGTAAAATCCCAGAGAGTGTTCAGGGAAAAGGAAAGAATCCTACACTTTTTATCAGTTCCATGAAGGAACTAAAAATGGGTTTCCCAATACCTAGTGAAGTTAAAGCAACGTTGCAAGTTCTAAGGAAAAACAACATTCCAGTTAATAGTATGTTTTAATTTTCCCAAAGGGTCTGATTCCTCCCCACACAGGCAAGAAGCATGCACATACTAACAAGTAAAAACTTAACTAAAATGAAACAATTCAAGTTCAGCTCTCTCCCTTCACAGACATAACTGACACAGCGGTATAAGCAAGGTTCACCTCTGAGCACTACGTCATTGGCATTACCCCGACGCAGCCATGCTGCCCTCAATGCTTTTCATTGGCTCTACTGTCTAACTTGTAGCTCAGTTTGATTTCCCTTCCAAAGTCTTAATTTCACAAAGTGAGATTTATTACCAGATAGAAAGAGGCCATTAAATGTCTTTGCCAGTCCTCACCATTCCCTGGGATTTCCTTAGAATTCCAGCCTTTTAAAATAAGATTGGGGAAATAATAATAATAATTTAAAATTTAAAATTTTTACAAATAAAATAAGTAAATAAAATAAGATTGGGTCCTGGTATATTGCACATGCCTCAGGAAAGTACTTTATCTGACTTTTAATTGTTTGTGTCCCAAAGCAGATTTAAAGCTCCCTGAGAATAGCTGTCTCTCTCAGTTCCTATCTCCAGTGACCTGCACAGAGGGTGTCAGATACCTGGTCATGAATGATACTTATAGCATGAATGAGGTGTAACATTAGGATGTGTAAACTCACTTATATCTTAGTGGGAATGAATTTCTTCAGGCCTTTTCCTAAGAAACTTTGGGTGGATCATCAGTTACCTATGAGTTAAGAGAACCATGAAAAGGAGAAGTGAGCCTGAGAAAGGCTACTCTTCAGTTCTTCCCAGGAAGACTGTCCTGCTATCAATCAGGCTCAAGGAGCATGGTTCTTCAAGGGAAACCCCAGACTTTTGTTTGAATGGCATATGAGATTATCTTGTTTCTCCACACTTCAAAAATCTATTTCCATGAGACATTAACAATTGGCAACTGTTTATTGACAGCCAAGTAAGATCAAGAAACAGCGACCCTGATCTTTCGGATTTCTTTTCCGCAGCCATAAGAACTAGAATAATCTTGCAAATTCCAGAACCCAGGATACTTCAAGAATAAATTAGGGTCAGGAGTACAAACCTAACCAAAACACATGGTGCGAGAAGGGTCATTCTGTGTTTGCCTGGGACTAACTTATTTGACCACATCTTAAAAATCAGGAAACAAAATAATAATAATAATAATATAAAATAAAAACAGGAAACCAAGACTGACTCAATCAAACCTCTGCTGATCCAGCTGCTCCCGTACAGGTGAGGAGGTATGAGGCTGATAACCTCAGTGCTGTGTCTATGGCCAGTCGTTTATTAAGCTGCAGCTTTGCAAATGTGGCTATTTTTATAGTTTATTTCCCCACTGGATTTAAAGAAAAGTTTTCTTGTTTGTTTGTTTTTGTTTGGGGGGAAGGGAAAAAAAGAAACAGGGACCCTGATCTTTCAGATTTCTTTTCTAACCCCAGAGTTCCTGATGCAGTACTCAATCAATTGCTCATGCTTAAATTAATTACAAACATGAAGAACACTGGATTAGCAGAATATTATCCAACCAATGCAATATGATCAATTGTTAAATAACCCAGCTTCTGGAATCAGATAAATCTGAGTTTGAATCCTGGCTCCTCTGCTAACTTAAAAGTCCACAAACCTGAGTTTCCACATCTGAAAAGATATCAAATAAAACCTATCCCATGGGGTTGCAGTAAGGTTGAAATAAGAATGCATGTCAAGTGCTTAGCACTAGTCTGGCAAATAGGAAGTTCTCAAGAAATGTGAATCATTTGAAAACCCATTTTACCGCAATATTCTAGTGTATCACTATGAAGTAGCTAATGAAAACATGGAGACAATTAACTGCCCTTGAATGCTGGGATTATCAATCATGTCTAGGATAATAGGAAATGAACCAAAACTTTAAAAAATAAAAGCTTTAAACGGGTCTAGATATTTTTTGCATTGTACGTAAGCTTGCAAACATTTCATCACAGACGACTCAGCATCAGTGGAAAATCCAAACTTCAAAGCAGTGATTCTCAAATACTCCAGTGCCTTTTGTAGATGACACTTTATGAAACTCTACGAAACTTTCATGCTCTATGAAACTAATGTTTAGGATACCTAAACATTAACTGGCCTGGTAACTATCTTATCACCCTTTTTTTCACACAGAAGGTTAACTCTGTTTTCCTTCTCATACCTTAAAATGCATCTGTTGTACATGCATTACATAGCATCCAGATGAAGGCCAACATTCAATCAAGCGGCCATTACATAGGCCACTACAAATGCCTAAGGCCTCTTTGTGGAAATTAGATAAAGGGCACCCAGAGCACAGGCTCTGTCTCCACTTATCCTGAGTTGGGCACCTCTGTGCAAGGGCACGACCAAACATAGCCATCATGCACAAGCACAAAGATCTTCAGTATTTAACTGGCATATCTGTGTAACTTTCTATCAGACACACACACACATACACATCCTCAGACGTGACTGAAACTTATCATGGAATGAACTGAGTAAATGGAGCAAGATATACATGAAAACTCAAAATACAGAGTTTCAAAAGTTCAAGAGAGCAGGTCCCTCCTCCCTCACCTTCAGCTAACCAACATTGAGATATTGTAGCCAACAGGAATTTGATAGGTAAAGGCTTCGACAACTGCAAAACTCTGATCCCTTGCAACGCTATATGGTCTTTTCTTCAGCAGTTACTCACACAAAAGGAAGGAAGGAAGAGGGGAAAAAATACCCACAGATACCAATGAACTATCTTACCTGAGTTTGCAAAAACAGTAGTACATGGAAGGCTGTTGCCTTGTTTTTGACTGCATTAAAAATCTGTAATCCTGGGCAAGAATATGCTAAATGCTGAAGTCTTAAAATGGTAACTGTCAATTCAGCCTCCTTGAAGTTTTCCCTCCCAGATACTTGATACTCATATAGAAAAAGATGCAAAATTATTTGCTTACTATTACGTATGCATATATATCCTACTAAACTTTTTAATGGTAGCCTTCCTTACAAAGTAAGTATATGATAGTACATTTTTAACATTTTTGTACCTAGCCCTGTGACCTGCATAACATAGCAGCTTCAAGAGCTATTTATGGAACAGAAATTCCAGGGTAAATATGGTACCTTATTTGACACATCCCAAGGAGACAGTTTACATACAAGAATATTCATTGCAGCATTGTTTATATATAGTAAGTTTGGAATTATCTAAATGTCTATTGAAGGGATAATGCATAAAGTATAATGCAATCATACAATAGAAAACCAGGACTTAAAACGAAAAATTTAAGCTACCAGCTAAAACTGAGATATTACATGGATAAATCCCAAATATAATACAGCAAAAGAAAACAAACTGCAGAATAATACATATAATGTAACACTACTAATATTTATATAAGGTTTTAAAACTCTCAACATTACCTCTGCCTTAGAATTTGTTACAGCAGTCTTACGTATCCATTATATGCACACTAAAGACCTAAGGAATAATCACCCTAAAAAAAATTTTTTTTTTTAAATTTTAAAAAGACTATTAATCATATGAAGTTCCCCAAGGGGCAGAGAGGGAGTCTGATTTAGCCATGGAAATCACTTGGCCCTTTAAGTTATAAGGTGTGTGTTCTGTTTCCGTTCTGCTACTCACCAAGACACTTGATTTCACCAAGCTTCAGTTTGCTGACCTAAGTGGCGCTTGCGGGATAAAGTGAATAATGTAGGTAATGTAGGTAAAAGTGATACAGAAGGTCTTGGACTTGTTTTTTGCCCAGGCTAGAGATCAAGTAACAACGCCCTACAACGCGCACCCCCGTCCCCTGCCCCAAGATGTTGAGTCTCACCTTTTTATCTAGTTTGGTAAATCGCTAAATACGACAGACAACAGGAAGGAAGAGTCAACCCCTCACTTTTCTCTTCCCAATCCCTAAGCTGGCTGCCTCCAATGCTTTCTGTATTTAGCAGAGCTCCCCCTACTCCACCCTCCATAAACCTAGGCACGCAGGGACGCTCCGAGGCGCACACGCGGGGGTGGACTGCACCTAGCGCGCGGAACCCATTCGGGGTCGGGGTCGGGGTCGGGGTCGGGGTCGGGGTCGGGGGACGCCTGTCTCCCGGGGCTGGCCGCGGAGAGCGTTGCGCCTCACCTGTCTTGAAGACCACCTGGTCTTGGTCCTTGGACTCGAAGGTTTTCAGCATGGACACAAAAAGCACCCCGCAGGCGTTCTGGACGCCAAACACCGACCCGTTGCACCACATGGCTGCCAGCATCACCAGCCAGCCCCAGCCGCCCTCGGGAGGCTGAGGGGGCTCGGCGCCCGCCGGCCCCGCCAACTCGACCTCTCCATTCTCCGAGGCCGCCTCCGGACCGTCTGAGGGTCCCAGGCCGGGCGGCGAGGCGGACCCCACGGGAGCCGAGCCGAGCGACTCGGTCTCGCTCGGCCCCGGCGCGTAGTCGGGCTTCACCGGGGAGGGCACCATGGCCCCAGCCGACCACGTTGGGCGCCGCGGGAGCGCGAGGGGCGCGAGTGCCCGAGGAGGTGCCCAGAGCCCGCAAGGCGGACTGGCGAAGCCGAAGCGGGAGCTCTGGAGCCCGGGGTGGGGAGCCGCAGGCGCGGAGGCTGCCCGGAGAAAAGCGGCTGCTGCCCCCGAGAAGCCGCAGGGCCCAGCACGCCAGAGCCCGGTCCACAGCCCCAAACCCCTGCGGGACCCAACCACGGGCTCTTAAACACACGGGCGGCCAGCCAGCTGGGGGCGTGGCCGACAGCGGGACGAGCCGGGAGTAGCAGGAGGACCTGGATCCCTCTGAGCAGAGGCCCGGCCCACCGCCCCCTCCCCCGCCGCTCGCGGAGCGCGATCCACACGCGGGGTCTCAGAGGAGCTCCCTTGGTCTCTGAGTGGTAACGGAAGGGGCGCGTCTCCTGGGTGCTGGCTGGTGGGTCCACAGAGCAGCAGGATGGGATCGTCAGTCTCTGCTCAAGGGCAGCCTCACAACCATTGTCTGTTTTGTTTGCCGGAATTCATCTCTAATTACTAACGATAACGTATAAGAAACATTATGCCACCTGCTTACTTAAAAAGAGTCAGAAGAATCATTTCTCCTGCATTCATATACAATTTCCTATGACTTGAACATACTCATTTTGCAAGACAGACTATAATACCAAAGTCTTCAAAAAAGAAAACATTTTTGACAAATAAAAAATATTACTTTTAAATTACAGCAGTTATTGGCGTTGAAAAGCCAACGCTGATATGCAATTCTTCTGTCTGCCCGAACAATACAAGGAAAGGAAGAGTAATTAGCTATGCAATATTGGGCACACTTCTAAATTTCTCAGTTTCATCGTTTTGAAGTCAAAATATTCTATAGTTACTTTATGTGTCCACCTCGGTAATGGTAGAGGGTATACAGATGAGTATGATTGATCACGTTTTTGCCTCTGCGCATTCATGAACTAGTAGGGAAAAGTCCTCAGATGGTGCGTTTTAATACATGTTAAACAAAAAGAAGTGAAACGCAACCGTTAGATTATATCTGAAACACTAACGAAGACTTCACAGCAAGCAGCCTTTGAATCAAACAGGAAACTTCAGCAGACAGAGATAAGGGGAAGAGAATTCTGGATAGAGAATATAGTGTAAGCTAAGGAAAGCAAGTATAATGTGTACTAGCGATGGGGTTAGAATAATAAACTAAGAATAGTTACACAAATGACCTCCCAAAAGTGAATGTGCAAGGCTGTTGTTCCATCGTTGTTGGAAGTAAGGGAAAGGGGGAAGCAAAAATGTGCATAAATGTATACTATTAATCTATAACCTCTGAAAGTTATGGTGTTCATGTCTATTGACTTTGAAAGTTGTCCACATTTGAAAAACTTTTAACTTTACTTCTACAGAGAGGGACAAAGGAGAGAGGAAGAGAGGAAGAGAAACATCACTGTATCAGAGTTACATTGATTGGCTGTCCCCAATGCGGGGGCCTGGCCCACAATCAAGGCATATGCCCTGACCAGAGTCACACTGGTAACCTTTTGGTTTATTGGCTAGTTCTCAATCCACTGAGCCAAACTAATCAAGGCAAAAGTCCACATTTTATTGAGCAAAGAAAGCGTACCAAATAAAATATGAAGTATAATATAATCCAAAATATAAAATAAATATCCATGAGTCAATATTGATATAAGTTAATTATTAAATACATAAATGGAGGTGCTGGAAAGTGGGAATAGTCAGATCTTTCCTGCAAAAAATTCCCAATAACACGCCAACCTCCAGGAGGCTCACTCCTTGAGTGTGGGCTATGCATAGTGAGTTCCTTCAAAAAGAAAAGTATGAAAAAGAGGAGAGGGAATGCAGGGTGGTCTTTAGAGTGTGAAAACTGACAAACACTATTTCAGCCTGGTAATCAAGTATTTACCCCTGATATAATGTAATGAAAGTGGCACTTTATCTCTGTGATATTCCTCCAAAAACCCATAACCCCAGTCTAATCATGGGGGGAAAAAATAAAACAAATCACAATAGAGGGACATCCCACAAATAATTGATTAGTATTGTTCAAAACTGTTAAGGACATCCAAAGCAAGCAAAGTCTGAAAACTGGTCACAGCCAAGAGGGACCGGAGACATGATAGCTAAATATAATGTGGGGATGGGATCCTGGAACAGAATAAAAACATTAGATAAAAACCCAGCAACTCTAGCCAGGTAGCTCAGTTGGTTAAATCATCATCCAGATATGCCACAGTTGTGAGTTCTACCTCCAGGCAGGGCACATAGAAGAAGCAACCAATGAATGCGTAAGTAAATGGAATAATAAACTAAAATTTCTCTCTCTCCCTTCCTCTCTCTGAAAAATCAATCAATCAAAAATAAAAAATAAAAAACCTAAGGAAATTGGAGTAAAATATCAAAGTTAGTTTATTATTAATATTGGGTTATTAATTGTAACAAATGTGGGCATGCTAATTAAGATGTTAATAATTGGAGACGCTGGATGCAAGAGTTAGGGACTCTGTACCGCCTTTGCAATTTGTTCTATAAATTTAAAACTATTTTAAAAATAAAGTTTATTTCACCTTGGAAAAATGATTATACATGTGTGCATATCAATGTATTAAACATGATTTAAAAAATTATAGTGTAGTTTTAAACTTTCATTTTATATACAAGTGCTACATATATTTGTACAGAGGCTATGAAATGTTATTTTCATATATACGAGTATAACTCATTCTCAAAACTTTTTTCTATTTGTATGTCAATATTATTTCTAAACACTACATACTGTACCCTAATTTTAGATTAAAGTTTGACACTTTTCAGTGAAGACTGATATAGGATGAACTCTGACTTAACAAGGATTGAAGAGTTAACATCCACAAAGCACTTAGCACACAGAAAGCTCTCAGGGAACATTGGCAGTGATTATTATCATTACCGTTGATGATGCCAATATTTTTTTCTAATAACCTCTCACAACCACTGTTTTATTGGGATCAAAATAATTCAAATGGATGTTTACATCTTTATAAATACAACTTCTATTTAATCATAAATATATCAGTTCAGGAAATTTTTAAAATAGAAAGATTTAAAGTTAGTTTACACATCCCTGTTCTCAACTATTATGTTATTTTTCCTTAAAGAGAAAGTTTTTCTTTTCCACCAGTTACGCTTTCCCCAACTCATAAAAGGCACCACTTACAAAATTTGATATAGCATCTTTCTCGCTATACTAACTTGATCTGTTTGGCTCAATTACTCTAGGGCAAAGTATTCTCCCAGACCACAGTCTGAGTGAAGGAGGCATATAAAGTTTAGCAATAAAAACTAAGCTCCAGCTCAGTTACACGAGAGATTGGCTGTGTTTTCATCTACGCTGCTTTCATTTGTGTTTGTTTGTTTGTTTGAAATTTCTAACTTAGTGAAAGAAAAGATGTAAACATTTTCAAACAGGTCAGATAATGTCTCATAATGCTTTGAACCACAACACCAAGAATGGTGTAGGTGTACAACAAATATCGTTAAACCAAACTAAATAGAATCTTTTAAAAAATGTAAGGAATCACAAACCATGAAATTGAACACATCACTTTTGATCCCATATTCTAGTGAAACGTCTTCAATATTTTTTAAACATCATAAATTTGTTTCCCAGTTATAAGAACAATACATGCTCAGATTGCAAATACAATTTAAAAAATTAAAATAACATTACCATATTTCTCAAATACCCTCTCAAAATTTAATACTTTTTGTTTTTTATGTATTTGTAGGAGAGCATCATTATTTGTAAATACATTTGTAGCATATTTCCCCTTTAAAATATAGTCTGGTATCACCAAAACAGTTACATGGCTTTTAATGAAAACTGCTGCATCCAAGATGATGAGTAAAACATAAAGAAACCTGATGAGATGAGGATGCCCAGTGGTTATTGCCACAGGTCGTCTTTCACAGTCCATTTGACCCCATAGTCTATTTGACTCCTAAGCGTACATCAGCAAAGTTTTTTACTAGTTGCCACATAGGAATCTTCAGGATTGCTCCCAAAGTCACAGATCTACTATATTTCCTTTCAGTCTTTTTTGAAAATGTGCATTTTAAGATAAAATTAGAAGCATGGTGTTGTGGACTAAATTGTCCACCCTCACCCCTCCCAATCATACATTAAAGACTTAATCCCAAGCATCTTACACTGTGACAGTGTTTGGAGAGATGGCCTTTAAAAACGGAATTAAGTTAGAAGGAGACCATTAGAGTGGACCCTAATCCAACCTGACTGGTGTCTTTATAAGAAGAGGAGATGAGGACATTCAAAGAGAGAGAGAGAGATACCTGGGAAATGCCAGCGAGGACACAGAGAGAAGGTCTTGGATCTGTAATCCAAGTACAGAGACCTCAGAAGCATTCAAACCTGTTTATACCTTGATAATGGATGTCTAGCCTCCAGAACTGTAAGAAAACAAATTGCTGTTGTTTGGGCCTCCCAGGCTGTGACAGTTTGTTATAGCAGCCCTGGCAAATTAATACATATACTGAAGGACTGTAAAAATAACAATAATAATAATACTGTCAAAAAGAAACAAAAGACCCAAAATGGGTCTTTTGCTAAGCCAAGTCACAAAATCAAAACTTAATAACTAACCTAACCACAGTATCAGCCTCATCCAGGGGTAAAATTTTAAAGCAATCAGCTTAGAATTTCCTAATGAATTAGCTCTTCATCCTGGGAATGTTCCAGCAAAGGCTAAGCATATTCTTAACACACAGGCTTTAAAACAAAACAACCAAAACACTTGTGGAAGGAAGTTATTTGTCAAATATATCAGGGGAAAAGTACGAATTCAATCATAAATGGGTGGATGGTTAGACTAGACAGTCTTTGAAAACTCTTCCCATTGAGAATCTCTGACACCTCTGATTGTGTTTCAGCCGCAGGGTGAGAAACCCTCAAAAATATGGATGAAGTACGGAAAGTATCTGGACTATTCTGAGCAAGATCAGATAAAAACTCGAGAATATGACAGGGTCAGAGAGAGCGCCAAAGAAAAAGCGAAGTGGATGATTAAGCGATTGAATTGGAATTAAATGGAGCAGAGGAACAAAAGAAAAGGTGCAGATGGAAAGGGGGACCTTAAAAAGGAAGAGAAAAAAAGAATTGGGATAGGGAGAAAGAATGAGACATGTGTGGGAAGTCTGTGATAAAACACACAAATAGAAGCTTCAGTTTTGACTCTAAGTAAGTAAGCTTCTAAGTTCTTTATAAAACAATTTGCTTAAATAGGAGTAGAAAAAATACGAATGGGATATGTATGCCCAGGGCTTGATATAAGGAGAGATAAAAAACAGATGAATATGATAAACACAAAACACAGCTTTTGGAATACAAAGTGTAAAATATTTGACCACCCACAGAGCAAAAAGGATTTATTTTAACCACCTATCCACCCTCCATACCTTGAGTAGTCTAATAAAAATAATAGATTAGGCTACATTTTTTGAATTTTATGTTTTTGAAAATTTTTATTCATTATTTTTAGAGAGAGGGAAAGAGAGGGAGGAAGAAACAAAGAGAGACATCAATGAATGGTTGCCTTTCACCTGCCTCAAGCTGGGAACCAGGCTGGAAACCTGGCTTGGAACCTGGGTATGTGCCCTGACTGGGAACTGAACCAGCGACACTTGGGCTCACAGGCTGGTGCTCAACCCACTGAGCCACACCAGCCAGGACTGTAGACTACTTTAAAGTGAAGATTGAATTAATTTCCTATTACTGCTGTAATAAATTACCACAAACTTCGTCCTTAAAACAACACATCATTAATAAATCAACAAACAACAAGATGTAGAGAAAAGGGAACCCTAGTGCGTTGTTGGTGGGAATGCAGACTGGTGCAGCCACTGTGGAAAACAGTATGGAATTTCCTCAAAAAACTAAAAATGGAATCACCTTTTGATCTCGTGATTCCAATGCTGAGATTATACCCTAAGAATTCTATGCACCCCTATATTCATAGCAGCACTATTTACAATAGCCAAGTGCTACAAACAGCCTAAGTGCCCATCAGTAAATGAGTGGATCAAAAAACGGGTATAGACCCAGATTTAGGTAGTACCTTCTGCCTCTGCGCTGATCAACAGTTTTCAAAGTACCACCAAGAGACAGAAAGAAGCAATAAAAACATTAAGCGCAGTAGAAGTACCACTTTTAATGAGATTTTCAACTTGGCCCAACAGGCTCAGCACTGATCTTTAGCTAAAGAACTCTTTGGAACTCTAGCTAAAGAAATCCTAGGGACTCTGTGGGCTGCAATATTGATGCCAGCTAGTTGATTTACAATGCTATCTTTTTTATTTTACTTATCTGTCTCCCTCACTAAGCTCACTGAAGGCAGAGGCTGCATTATCTATTAATCCCCAGCACCTAGCACAGTAATTGGTGTTGGTGAAGGAACAAATATATAGTAATATGCAGTGGAATGCTCAGCTGGTTAAGAACTACAAAGGAGCCCTGGTTGGTATGGCTCAGTGGAATAAGCATCAGCCTCTGAACCAAAAATTCACCAGTTCAATTCCCAATCAAGGCATGTGCCTGGGTTGCATGCAGGCCAGGTCCTTAGCTGGGAGCATGAAGGAGGCAATCAATTGGTGTTTCTCTCTTCCTTCCTTTCCCCTTGTCTGAAAGAAAGAAAGGAAGGAGAAAGAAAAGAAAAGAAGAAAGAAAGGGCCCTGGCTGGTAGCACAGTGGGTAAGGCGCCAGCCTGCGAACCCAAAGGACAAAGGTTCGATTCCCCAGCCAGGTCACATAACAAGGTTGCAAACCAGGTCTCTAGTCAGATCTGTGGCTGGAGTCAGGTGAAAGGCAACCATACATTGATGTCTCTCTCCCTCTCTGCCTCTCTCCTGTCCCCTCTTTCTAGAAATAATGAGATAAAATCTTTAAAAAAAAAAAAAAAAAAAAGAGGAAGGAAAAGAAAGGAAGGAAGAAAGAAAGAAAGAGAAAGAAAATAACTACAAAAGAAAAATGTTTCAATTAAAGATCATTTGACAATAAAAACAAGTGACAGCCAGGGACACTGCTGGGTGATGGTCAGAGGAGATGACACTTCAGCTCAGCTCTGTAGGACGAGAGGAGAAGGACGAGAGGGGACAGCACATGCAGAGCTCCCAAAGCAAAAAGTTCTGGGCAGCTTCCTCAGCCAAGAGAACAGAGAGGGAGGCACAGAAGACGGGATCTGAAATGGAGCAGGAACCAAATGAAGAAGGGCCTGAAGTCAGAGGAGGCAGCTGGATTTTATTCTGAGTCCAGTGGAGACCCTAAAGAGAAGTGGAGTGAGTAACAGGTTCTGATGACTTTGTTTGTTCTTTAAATTTTACTTGCATATTTTTAGGGAGAGGGGAAGGGAGGGAGAAAGCAACAGAGAGAAGCATCGAAGTGTGAGAGAAACAGATCGGTTGACACTCACATGCACCCCAACCAGGCACCGAACCTGATCTGGCAACTCATTAAATGATAGGCTGGCAAGGGAAGGAAAAGTGCACAAAAAGGGTAACAATGACTCCAAGGTTTCATAGCCAATAAATTAAAGACCACTTACCCCTGATCTCCTTCTTCTGTGAATGGCACGACCATTCTCCCAGAGAAGAAGAGGGTATTGTCTGAGTAGCTTCAGCAGTCTTGGTGTCCTCTCTGTCCCCACTCCACCCACATGATGACCTCCCTCTGGGTGTACTGCAGCTACCTGCCTTCAGGAAGTACTGGCCCCAGGGGCCTCCTCTGGTCCTGTGGCTGTGGCTCCAGGGGAAGGTGTTTAGTCTGAGAAGACCTCCCCCTATTTCTAGATCACAGACTAGAAATAGAATGGAGTCATGATGGTCAAGCTGCTGAATGATTAAAATAAAGTAGGCTGAGGCATGAAGGAATGATTCTACTCTTGCCTTAACTAGCCTAAGAACTTAAACTTCTGAACTTTCCAATCCAAGTCAATGCCTGGATATAGATCAGATCCTCAAATGACCATCTGAATGACCTCAGGAAGAAACTGTTCCATTGTTTAGACCACCAGACATCTGAAGACTAGCATCTTGGACCAGTTGACAGGCTAAGAATGCAGGACCCTAAGACCCTTTAATGTTTATTTCTAGCCAAAGCCTCCTGACTCTTTTTGAGTTATGCCTGAAAGGACCTAGCTCCTACTGTTGTCTCTTGTCTGACTCTGACAACAATTTGTTGTTGTTATTCTTTCTCGTTTAATGGTACAACCGCCTGGTCTACATTCCTGGCATAGAAACAAAGAGCTGTTTAGAGATAATACCTTGTTCTACTGGAGCCCTGGAGATCAAAGCCAGAGGATCAGGGTGGGCAGCTGTCTTTCAAGTGCCTGGAAGCCCTTTTCCTTCCAGCATAAGTTGGACACTCCCCTTCCCTCTGTTTGCTCAGATGATCCTGAGCTGTAAGAAAATCCTCTTGCTGCATTTGCAGCCTGATGCCAAGGGTGAATTCATGCTTACTTACTAAACCTTTGGAAAGAACAGAGTTGAGTAGGATGAAAATTAAGAATAGAATCAAATCAAAGACTTAGTTGTTTTATTATGCGTGACACCACCCACGTAGCCCAGGTCTGCTGATGGAGAGATAAGGAAGGCAGGACTGGAGGGAAGAACCAGAGAAACCTGTGAAAGGAAAGTTTTCTTTACTGACGACTTCTAATGTGCAGTTCTTTGTCCCCCAGTGATTTGACCACATTTCAGGGCCACTATAGCATAGTAGCAGTACAGGAGGAATGAAAACCTTTCATTAATTCATTCAACATTTTTGAGCACCTACTGTGTGCTGGACATTGCGAAGGGAAGGCTCTGGGGAAAAAAGAAAAATATATATATACACTCCCTATTCTGATGTTTTGGCAAGGATTGGTCTGGTATTGACTGCAGAAGAGGGGATTGCAGCTACCATTGGGGGAAGTTGGGAAGGCTTCAGGGAGGAGGTGATAGTTCAGGTAATTCTGCAATGAGAGTAGGAAATAGCTAAGTATTAGAAACAGTGTGTACTAAGAGAATAAAAAAAGGCTGAATAAGACTGAAGAGGGGTTAAGAGAGCTGCAGGACAACATGAAACGTAACAACATCCGTATCATAGGGATACCAGAAGGAGAAGAGAAACAAGGAATGGAAAACCTGTTCAAAAAAGTCATGATAGAAAATTTCCCTAACGTGATAAGTGAAAACACTAATCCAGTTCAGGAAGCACAGAGGGTCCCAATGAGGATCAACCCAAACAGACCAACACCAAGGCACATTATTATTAAAATGACTAATTTCAAAGACAAAGAGAGAATCCTAAAAGCATCAAGAGAGAAAAGACAACATACAAAGGGGCTCCAATAAGGCTATCAAATGATTATTCAACAGAAACAATTCAGCCAGAAGGGAAAAAGTATTTCAAGTCATGGTAAACAAAGGCCTGCAACCAAGAATACTCTACCCAGCAAGGCTCTCATTCAAGAAAGAAAGAGAAATAAGGAGCTTCCCAGACAAAAAAAAAGACTAAAAGAATACATCTCTACCAAACCAGCATTGCAAGAAATGCTAAAGGGTCTGCTATAAAAATAAGTAAACAAATAAAATGAAGAAACAGAGAAAGCCAAAGAGGAATACAGACACAAAGGGAGAAAATGGCAATGAATAGAAACAGTGTGTACTAAGGTACAGAGTTGTAAGGAACATATTTTGTTCAAGGAACATTAATAAACTGAAGGTTTGTGTAATTTAAGCAATGACAGGAGATGCAGCTGGAAAGGCAGGCTGGGAATATACTATGAAGAACATTTTCTACCACAGTAGGCCTTCAGATTTTATCATGTGATGAACCCTGCTGGGAGTCTTGAAGTAAGTGAGCTGCTTGGTGAGATTTTAATTTTAAAATGATAGGCTGGACTAACAGTAGGGAGTTTAAGGGTGAATGATAACAGGCAAGGATGTGGGAAGAAGAGGAGAACTGGCAAAAAAGAGAGAGGGGAGAGTCAAGGTGAACATGGAGATCCCTGGCTGGGCAACTGGGTGAGTGGTAGTGCTATTAACAGAGAGGAGGAGTCCAACAGGCAGCAGATGTGACCAGGGATTCACACCTTCATTTCAAACCTGTTTAAGGCACCTAATCGCTCTCCATGAAGATACCCAGGAAGCAGTTGACGATGCTACTCCATAGGCAAGGACTTTTAGCACTGGCCCAGGATAAACCTAGCGATGAAGATGCACCCACAACTGGAGAATCAGATGGATGTTACCAGACAGCACAGGAGTTAAGTATGAAATTGTGAGCTACAAACTAGAAAGCACTTGGAAGAGTCAGTGATCCAAGAGGTGGGAGGATAATCACAAAAGCTTTAAGGAGCAGGAAAATGCATCCAAGAACACATGACTCTTCCATGCTGGACAAACATTGTGTGAAGGTGCAAAAAATCTTTCAGGTGGAAGGCAGTTGAAATTCCTGTCTTTTTCTTTGTTTGACTCTGTTCAATGCCTCTTAGTCTCATCTCTACTCCAAATCTTTTTTTTTTAATATATTTTATTGATTTTGCTGTTACAGTTGTCCAATCTACTCCAAATCGAACCCTTCAAGCCACAGGGGAATCAACTCCATGTAGATGCATTGGTTCTCCTCTGGACATCTCAGTTGTTGCAATCTGGGAATGAAAACCAATTTATTTTTTTGTTACAAGATTTTTTTTTTTGCTATTATGAAATGAAAGATATAACAAAATTTGAAAATAATTTAAAAAGGAGAGAAGATCTATAGTTTCAGAAATCACCAATAACCTTGTGATATATTTCCTTCCAGTCTTATTCTGAATAGAATGGGGTTTTGCTTATAGTTACTTTTGTTTTATAAATACACATAATGGTTCATTTAAAATTATATTATAAGTCACTGATTCGATTCCCCAGTCAGGGAACATACCAGGTTGCAAGCCAGGTCTCCAGCCAGGTCCACAGCTGGAGGCAGGTGAAAAGCAACCACACATTGACGGTTCTCTCCCTCTCTGCCTCTCTCCCTGCCCCTCTCTCTGAAAATAATAAATCAAATCTTTTAAAAAAATGATATTATAAGCCCTTGGCTGGTGTGGCTTAGTGGGTTGAGTGCCAGCCTATGAACTGAAAGGTTGCCAATTCAATTCCCAGTCAGGGCACCTGACTAAAGCGAGGGCCAGGTCCCTGGCTGGGGGCATGTAAGAGGCAACTGATCAACATTTCTCTCCCTCCTTTCCCTGCTCTCTAGAAATGAGTAAATAAAATCTTTTAAAAAAATTATATTATGATCTATGTTTCCTTTTTACTGATCAAAATATACTGGACTCTTTTTTAAATTACCATTTATCCCTCCATACCCCCTTCTACCTCCACTCACCCTCTCCTGCTCACAATATATAAGCTATGTTATTATACATGTTTTATAACATCACTTATCGGGACTGCATAAATTACTTTGATTGGAAATAATACTTTATTTGAATAGGTTGCAACGTGTTCTGGTAAAAAAATTCCAGATGCAAAAATGGTGTGCATGAAAAATACGCCTCTCTCATCCTTAGCTCCCAGTCACCAGGCTCACTTCAAACATAAAACTGGTTCCAGTCCGGTATGCGTTCTTCCAGGGATATTCTACATATATGCAAATGTGTATTTGCAAATAAATGTTCTTCTCTCTTCTCCCCCTAATGGTAGCATATTAGACACAGTGTCTGCACTTTTCCTTTTCTCACTTATCTTGGAGCCTGTTCCCAATTGCCAAATTAAAGTTGTCTTGTTTTATTTAATGGAAAAGCAATTTCTTTTTTTTTCTTAATGTAAGATTTTATTTATTATTATTTATTTATTTAGAGAGAGAGGGGAAGGGAAGGAGAAAGACAGAAAAGAAACCTAAATTGGTTGCCTCTCATATGCTCCCAACTGGGGGTCTCGCCTACAACCCAGATATGTGCCCTGACTGGGAATTGAACCAGGACCTTTGGTTTCACAGGCCAGCATTCAATCCACTGAGCCACACCAGCCAGGGTGGAAAAGCAATTTCTTAGGCGGCCTTCCCAGGAGCAGCTGGGTCCTTCTTTGAGCCAAGATGACAAGAGGTAAGTGGCCTGCCTGCCTGGTCTGCCCACGTGAGCCAAGAATGTGAAGTCTGACATTTCCAGCCGACAGGATAGGGCACTCAGAGGCCCAGGAGGCAGGAATGTCTCTAGTAACAAATGCAGGTGCAAGTGCAAGGAAAACAAGACTGAGAGAGTGAATTTTGCTCCAGAAATAAGGTCCTTTTCTGTCTCTCATTCACTGATTTGGACAATTCCACGTACTCCAGGAAACCTCCCCAGACCTGCCCAGCCTTCAGTCTCTCCAATACCTCAAATGCAGATAGGTTCAATGGCCCTGAATAAGTGAAGGGCTATTTTTGATATCCATATGGGGGCTGCCTAGGTAATGTATCTTGTGTCTTTGCTCCCAGTCCATTGGTGCCATTCTAATACAGGTCCTGTCATCCCTGATCTGGATTTGACAAAGGCTTTCAAATCGGTATTCCTTCTTCTGTTCCAGCCCTCTGTATTGATCAGGAGTGTATTTAACTATAACGGAAATCCCTACCTCGGTAGTTTAAATAAGTAGGGATTTAATATTCTCATGTAGCAAAAAATCTGGATGCGAGCTGATTGGAGTTTATTTAGCTGCTCAGGGTTGTCATCTGAAAACAAGCTCCATCTATCTGCTTGTTCTGTATCCTTGACATGAAACGTTCCTCCTCATGGTTGCAAGGGGACTGCTATATCTCCAAGCACTGTATCCTTCTCCCAGGTAAGAAAAAGAAAAAGTGTAAGGTCAAGTGACATACATTTTTATCAGCTGAACAATAGTTTTTCCTGACACTATTGGATGTCCACTCAGTAGGCTTCCAAATTATACCTCGTTAGCCACTTATATTGTCACATGACCACCCCTTGTGCCAAGGGAACTGTCAATTTGCATTTTTGGCTGAACACATCAATGCCTTAAAAAAAAAAAACAGGGTTTTGTGAGTAAAGAATTGATATCTAGAAGCATCTGCTACATCTCCTTCAACAAAGTCCCTGGTTCAAACTCTTCAATGGTTTTCTACTGCTCTAAAAGAAAATCTAAAATCCTTCAAGTTGCTGTTAGGAACTGAATTGTCATGTGCCCCCGCCCCTAACCCCTGCTGAAGCCCTAACCCCTGTTAGAAGATAAACTGAGGCAAAATTTTATTTGAATTGGGCAGTATCCAGTCAATCATCTAGAAAGAAACTCCAAGAAGCTGTGCAGAGTGACTTTTTCTAGGCAGAAGGGAAGAAGAAGAAGGAAACTATTCTAGGCAAAAAAGATGGTTGTTTATTGGAAGGTCACGTACCTTTAGGGGATTGCACGAGTTTATCCAGGAAATTATCTAACTGGGGCTTATCAAGTAATTACAGATTGGCTGGTTTAAGATTCCTTTCCTGAGAGAGATGAAACTAAATGTTGGTTTGGTAACCTAGGGCTTAGCATAAGTGACCCCATGTTTAGCCTGTTGTCTTGTTTTTTAATTATCCGAGGACTTCAGGTTACAACTGTATTTGGAGATAGGGTCTTTAAAAAGGTAATTCGGTGAAAAAGATGCCTTTAGGATGGGCTGTAATTCAAATCCGAGTATCAGCCTCATAAGGAGAGTAGATTAGGGCCTATAGAGAGGCATCAGGGAGCCGTGGCCACGGAGGAAATGACCGTCAGCAAAAAAAGAGACCTGCAAATCAAGAAGAGGCCTGAGGAGAAACCAAACCTGCTGACACCTCGATGTTGGTCTTTTAGCCTCCATTTCTCCACTGTGGGAAAATAAACATATTTAAGCCACCTAGTTGTGCTGTTTTGTTATGGTAGCCTGTGATATTGTGATTTATAATAAGTAATATATATTTTGTCTTCATCTTGGCATGAAGCTCTTAAAACCTTTTGGATTTTCAAAGAGCAGAGAGGTGAAAAATGTCTTTTGTTAGTTAATGAGATTTTTGGACAGCCCCTAGGTAACCTATGGGTGGGGGCTGGTTGTCAGGTGAACCAACCACGTGATTAGAGGGTTGGCAATCCCTCCCTTACAAGCTTCATTTCTGGAGAGAGGAAGGGGCTGGAGATTGAGTTCATCCACTGATGCCCCGTGATTTAATCAATCACACCTATGAAATGAAGCCTCTATAAAAACCCAAAAGGTCAGAGTTCAGAGAGCTTTCAGGTTGGTGGGAGAGCAATGAGCCTGGAGAGCATGAAAGATCCATGCCCATTCCACACTGCCCTAAGCCTCTCCTCCGTCTGGCTAGTTTTCTAAATTATATCCTTTATAATAAACCAGTGATCTAGTAAGTAAAATGTTTCTCGGAGTTCTGGGAACCACTCTGGCAAATTAATCAAACCCAAGGAAGAGGTCATTGGAACCTCCAGTCCATAGTTGGGTTGGTCAGAAACACAGGTGACCACGTGGACTTGAGATTGGTGTCTGAAGGTGAGGGCAGCAGTCTTATAGAGCTGAGCCCTTGACCTGTGGAATCCGACGCTCTCTCCACAGTGACAGAACTGAGTTACTTATTTGACAGTGGGGGGCTTGAGGGGCATGGGGCAGGTTTCACACATCCTGAAGCCCTGGTAAACTAAAACAGTTGCTTCAAACAGCTCAGTGTGATCTGGATCCCCACTAACCCTGGGCTCCCTCTGATGCCATTCTCCCTTGCTCACTGCCTTCTAGTCAGACTGGCTTTCTCTAGTTACTGGGACAGGTGAGCCCAGTTCCAGGCTCTGGGCCTTTGCATGCACTGTTCCTATTCCCCAGAGCTTGGTTCCCCGCTTGCTTTAGAAATACCCAACTCCTTGTCCCGCAGCTCGCATATCATTTGCTCAGAGATGCCTCCTGACCACTCCATACAACAGAAGGGATCCCTGACCTTCTTGATCCCGGGTCTTTGTGTGTTTCTTTTACAGATCTTATGAAAGATTATGATGCGTAATAATTTTGTTTGTTTTTGTCACCATGTTGTTTGTCTTTTCCAGTAGAAGACCTTAAGCTCCATGAGTATGGGAATGTATCTAAGTTCATAGTTGTGTCTCTATTCCCTAGGACATCCTACACTTTCAATAATTTCTGAAAGAGTGAACACAATGTACGTTGTCTGGTATTTTTCTGTTGGTTAAATTTATTTTTTAACTATGTGTTAAATGAGAGGAGGAAGAGCAAAAAACCTGGCCTTTCAGGATGGAAGATGGGTAGCAGTCAGGCACAATCACTGCTAGGATTTGGGGGTGACACTCTCCTGCTTCCTTTCAGCCACTTAATGACTTTCACTGATCTCATTGGCATGGATCTTCCAAGCAGCTTGCTTGTTAAGTGGTTCTAGTAACAGCTAGCTTGGTGAGAGAAGACTTTAAATCAGTCAGAATTTCATTCACTGCAGTGTAGTTTTTCTAACTCTGCTCCAAACTCCACCTAGCTTGTTAAATAAAGACATCCAAATGTATTCAAACCCTTAGGTGTTTCCTTTGTTACATCCAGCAACATAAAACCCAAACTATTTTGTAAGCTTTGTAGACAGGAAGATTACTCCAACCACCACATATCACAAAGGCTGAAATACTCAACAAAGAACTAACAAATGGAAACTGAGTCTGCTCCAAGTCTCTAACACCAAGCCAGCAGTAAAAAGGAGTCTGCTATAATCTCCACATCTAACATGAAAAGGAGATTCAAAGCAGTGATTGCCCTGCCTCAGCTGGCCCTAAGCAGCTCCTAGTCTAAAAAATCCAGGCTTGCCAGATTGCTGGGAAAACGCAATATTATTCCAAAACAACTAAGTTTATGCAAAAACAGTAAGGCCGATTAATTAAAAATAAGGATATAATGAGTTGCTGAACTTCCATTAATAAAATCTACTTCAAAAGGTATTTGTACTGTCCGTTCCAAAGGTTTCTCAGCTTCTGAAGATGTTTAAAAGAAGCAGGCCCTGTCTGGTGGCTCAGTGGATAGGCACCAGCCTGTGAACCCAAAGGTCGCTGGTTCGATTGCCCAGCCAGGGCAAATAACCAGGTTGCAAACCAGGTCTTCAGCCAAGTCCTTAGCTGGAGGCAGGTGAAAGGCAACCATACATTGATGTCTCTCTCCCTCTCTGTCTATCTCCCTTCCCCTTTCTTTAACAATAATGCATTTTTTAAATTAAGTTAAATTTAAAAAGAAGCAAAAATGTTGCTCGTATGTTTCTGCTAAATGAATCTAATATCGAGTTGGCTAAAGCTCAGGGCTTTACCTCTAAAAGAAATCCAAATATTAGCATTTTCATTTCTCTAATTTTGTAACCATGAATGTGCCTTGTTTCTAAAGGTCATTATAGCCCTGACTGGTGAGGATCAGTGTTTGAGCATCGACCTGCGAACCAAAAGGCTGCTAGTTCGATTCCTGGTCAAGGTACCTGCCTGGGTTGTAGGCCAGGTCCCTGGTTGAGGGCCTGTGAGAGGCACCTAACTGATAGATGTTTCTCTCACAAGTTCGTATTTCTCCCCCTCTCTTCCCTTATCTCTAAAAGTAAATAAATAAAATCTTTTAAAAATACATTGTATTTCTGAAAGGTTGTGGGTGAACAACATTTTTTGAAATAGAATCATTTAATATCTAAAGATGATAACTATGTCCTCAGGTGAGGATTAAATAAATACATAAATATAGATGCCCACTATTTTAGGGTTTCTTATATTGAATTTTGTTTGCACTATTAATAAATATGTTTTAATGAAAATATTCACTTTCTAATTCTTCCATATTTATAAAGTAGATCTTTGAGGCTCAGACTAGTTTGTCTTAGAGAATTTAAAAACGATTACACACCATGACCAAGTAGGATTTATCTCAGGAATGCAAGATTCGCTTAACATCCAAAAGTCAATTAATGTAATACATCAACCAATAGAATAAAGCTCAAACTACACACGATCATCTCAGTAGATGTAGACAACATTCAAGACTCCTTTATGATTTAAAAAAACAAACAAACAAACAAAAAACCACTTAACTAGGACTAGAAAGGAGTTTCCTCAACCTGATACAGGGCACCTACAAAAATACTCATAGTAAACATACTTAATGGTGAAAGACTGAATACTCCCCACTAAGATGAGGATCAAGACCAGGACGGCCTTTCTCCCATTTCTATTCAACATTGTGCAGGAAATTCTAGCTAGGGCAATTAGGCAAAAATAAGAAATAGAAGGCATCTAGATTATAAAAGAAGTAAAACTACCCTATTAACTGATAATCTGAACTTACATATAGAAAATTCTAAGGAATCCAGTAAAAAAAAAAAACCATTGGAACTAATTTTTTTAAAGTTTAGCAAGTTTGCAGGACACAAGAGCAGTATACAAATATAAATTGTATGTCTACACAAGAGTTACAATGAGCACAGAAAATGAAATAGAGAAAAAATCCATTAATAATAGTATCAAAAAGAATAAAATATTTAGGACCAACTTTAACAAAAGAAGTGCAAAACTTGTACACTAAAAACTACAAAATATCATTGAAAGAAATCAAGGAAGACCTACAAAAATGGAACATCCTATGTTCATAGACTGGAAAATTTTAAATTGTTAGTACGGAAATACTCTTCCAATTGATCTATAGATTCTACACAATCCCTATCAAAGTCACAACTGCAGCCCTGGCTGGTGGCACAGTGGATAATGCGCCAGCCTTCAAACACAAAGGTCACTGGTTCGATTACCCAGCCAGGGCACATAATGAGGTTGCAAGCCTGGTCTCCAGCCAGGTTCATAGCTGGAGGCAGGTGAAAGGCAACCATACATTGATGTCTCTCTCCTTCTCTGCCTCTCTCCCTTCCCCTCTTTTTAAAAATAATTAATAAAATCTTTTTAAAAAATCACAGCTGAATTCTTTGCAGAAGTTGGCAAGTTGTTTCTAAAACTGATGTGAAAATTCAAGAGTCCCAGAATAGACAAAATAATATCTTTATAAATTAATTTACTGTTCTTCTATTACAGCTATCCCATTTTTCACCCTAGACAAAATCATCTTGAAAAAGAACAAATGTGAATTGGAGGACTCACATTTCTCTATTTCAGAACTCACTACAAATCAACAGTAATCAAGACAGTGTGGTACTGGCATAAAGATAGACATATAGATTAGTGGAATAGAACTCAGAGTCCAGAAGTAAACCTTCATATTTACTGTGAGTTTTTCACTAGGGTATAAGATCATTCAATAGTAAAAAATATGTATATATAGTATTTTCAACAAAGGGTGCTGAGACACTTGATATCCATGTATAAAATAATGAAGTTAGAGCCCCTATCTCACACCATATACACAAAATTAACTCAACATGGAGCAAAGACCTAAATGTAAGAGCTAAAACTCTAAAAATCTACAAAGAAAACATAGGAGTCTTAGTTACAGTAGAATAGGTAGGGTTTATTTTTTAGATGCCCAATCAACAACAAAAAATTGATAAATTGGACATCATCAAAATTTGAAATTTAGTGCTTCAAAGGACATCAAGAAAATGAAAAGACAGCTCACAGAATAGTAGAAAATATTTTCTAGTCATATATCTAATGAGAAATGTATCTAAAGCATATAAAAACTTCTTACAACTCAAAAAAAAAAAAAGATAACCCAATTAAAAACTAAAGGGAGGATCTGAATAGATATTTTTCCAAGAAAGATATACAAATAGCTAATCGACACATCAAAAGATGCTTATCATAACTGGTCATCAGAAAAGTGGAAATTAAAAAGAGAAACAAATATGTCTGAAAATAGCTTATGCTACACATTTATAAATAGCATTCAAAACAAAACAACAACAACAAAGAAAAACCCAGAGAGAGGTAGTATTGCACACTTAGTATGATGGCTATAATAAAAATGATAAAAAGTGAGACTTTGGAGAAGTTAGAACCCTCATATATTGCTGGTGGGAATGTAAATAGTGCAGCTGCTATGGAAAATAGTTTGGAGATTCCTCAAAAAGTTAGATTTAAAGTTACCATAGGACATTTTACCTACTTATATATTTATTTATTTGAAAGATGGGAAGGGAAGAGGTGAGGGAGAGAAACATTGGTGGGCGAGACAAACATTGGTCAGTTGCCTCCTGGGTGCACGGTGACCTGGGACTGAACTGGCAACACAGGATGTGCCCTGACCAGGAATCAAACTGATGACTTTTTGATTTGTGGGACTAGACCCAACCAACTGAGCTATACTGGTCAGGGCAAGTTACCACATGAATTTAAATCTGCTCTTCTTACCATCCTGCGAACGACCTTCCTTCCCTCTGAAGCCCCAAGGGAACTTACCTCACCCTTAGCTCAGAATATCATTACTACCCCATTTTTCCTTTCTGCCCAGAACCTCTCATGTATCTGGGGTCACCATATATACATACGTAATCAAATTTGGTCATTTTCTCTTGTAAATATGTCTCATGTTGATCTGATTATTAAACCAGCCAGAAGAACCTCCACTTTTTTATTGCTGTATGTTCATATCAGGCTTTGCTGTTTTCAGACTTTCTTGTCTATCTCGTGTATACTATTTCAATCAACCTGAATATTCTACTGCTGTCAGTGAACTTCTCTGCTCATACTGATCACTAACATTGTGTTTGCTTCCCAAATTGTAGAACCATGCCTCCCTAGTCCTTCCTATATTCCCAATCTCTTTTCTAGGTACTGAACTTTTCATTTATCTTATTACATTTCTCCTTTTGGCTTCAGTTCAACTTGCCAGAGTACGAAGGTATTTTATATACCAAGATATCTTACATATATGAGATTTAATATTCTTACTGCTTTGTGTAATATACAAATTTAATGTCTTTTTCTTTATTCAAGTGGAAGAAAACATTGTTTAAGAAGACAAAAGTCAGGGATGCAATCCTCAGACTGGCAATAATCCTTCCAATCAAAATTTAAATAGGCTTAAATGCTTTTTAAGTTACAGCACATTTGATTCATAAGAATACCTTGAGAACCTTAGATGTCTTAAGAATCTACTAGACTAAGAGTTAGAAGACAGGGGTTCTAGGCCCAGCTTTACTTCTTTTGCTACAGACAAGGTACTTAATCACTCTGAGCCTCTGTTTCATCAACTGAAAATTATAGAGTATCATCTATACTATAACTTTTACAGAATATTTTAAATATCAAATAAAATAAGCATGTGAAAATGCTTTCTAGAAATATTTCTGTGTAAAGCTGTAGATCACAGTATTTATAACGCCAAAAGGAAATGACATTAATGTCCAATAATAAAATGACTAAATAAAATTTAATACATATAAATATTGTGTAGCTATGAAAAATGATATTTTAAAAAATAATTAATGACAGGAAAATGCTTATAGTATAACATTGAGTTTAAAAAGCAGCTAATTACACCTAGTAATTAACCCTATTACTAATGGGCTAATAACTGTAGGGGTAAAGGGTCTCCACAATATTTTATTTATTGATCTTTTAAATTTTACTTTATTTTCTTTTATTTTAGATAGAGGGGGAGGGAGGGAGAAAGGGAGGGAGAGAGAGAGGGAGAGAAACATCAATGTGAGAGAGAGATAAACATCAACTTGGTTGCCTTCTGCAAGCGCCCCAGTTGGGGATGGATCCCGCAACCCAGGCATGTGCCCCGACCAGGATCCAACTGCCAATTAATTTTTTGGTTTGTGGGATGATGCCCAACCACCAACCAAACTGATCCGTGCCCACAGGACTATTTCTTTCTTTCTTTTTTCTTTATATTGCTTGATCTTGATAATAGTTAAGACAATGTGTTCACTTTGTAAAAATCACATTTACTCATCTAAGCACTTCCTTGTATATAGGAATTCACTTAGGTAAAATTTACTTTAAAAACGTTTGCATTTTTTAAAAAGTAGAACTCCAAATAATACAGCAAAATATTCTTGTTTTAAAACCTGCATCTTTAAAGCCCTGGCTGGTGGCACAGTGGATAAGGCACCGGCCTACGAACCCAAAGGTCACTGGTTTGATTCCCCAGCCAGGGCACATAACCAGGTTGCAAGCCAGGTCTCTATAGCCAGATCTGCAGCTGGAGGCAGGTGAAAGGCAACCATACACGGATGTCTCTCTCCCTCCCTTCCCCTTTCTCTGAAAAATAATAAATAAAATCTTTTTAAAAACCTTAACCTGCATTTTTAAGAAATGGAAAGTAATACAGAAAAATGTTAATAGGTGGTATGTTTACAGTTGACTTATTTTCTTCTTATTGATTATTTCTTCAATAATCAAAATAAATGATTTAATTTTTGAATAATCAGGTTAAAAATCAAACTTGTATTGCTTTCTAAATTGTAAACATATACAATGGAAGGCATTATTCTATTCTAGCACAAGCCGTACAACATAAGGCTTGAGAAATATGGAGTGAATGATTGATTACTCGTCTATGTTCTGGGCAAGCACTCCTTTCAAAAAAGGAAGGGCCTAGCTGGTGTGGCTCAATGGATTGAGCATCAGCCTGTAAAACAGAGGGTAACTGGTTCAACTCCAGGTCAGAGCACATGCCAGGGTTGCAGGCAGGGTCCCTGACTGAGGGCATGCAAGAGGCAACCGACTGACATTTCTCTCCCACATCAATGTTCTCTCCCTCTCTTTCTCCCTTCCTTCTCCCCTCTCTCCTCTCTTTGAAAATAAATATATCTTTAAAAAAGAAAAAAATAAAGGAAGGGAATCAGCTGACACCCTTAACTCCCAGAAAACTTGTGCTGGTAACTTGTGTTGGTTCCTAGCAATGACTACCTCCATTTCTAAGACCTCACAAGCCATGTACCTAATGATTCTTCCTAAAATGTTACCAGGACCAGATGTAGAAGAATAACTAGCTATACCTTACTCGACTTCCCCACAATTTCTTCAAGATTAACTGATGTCCTTACCTAGGATTCACTTCAATCAGCCTGGTGCTTTCCATACCCACCTTGAGGTTAGGAGAGGATTTCTCTCTGGAGTCCCCCAACCACGATGGCTCTGCTCCCTTTCTAAGATTGGAAATCACATAAGAATTCTCTAGCTACTATTATACCACCTGTTTTATCAGGACTCCTGAAAATTCTTGGTCACACAATTATTGCTGCTGCTGCTGCTACTGCTGCTACTACTACTATTATTATTATTACCAGCACCACCACAAAACAAAACCTCATTTATTTCCTTTGCGTTTCTGAGAAATGCTGGGGACTACCGCTTGTAACACAACTTCTTTCTTTAAGACTTTATTTCTTTTTAGAGAGGGGAAGGGAGGGAGACAAAGAGGGAGAAAAACATTGATGCGTGGTAGCCTTTCCGGCTGGGGAGCTGGCTGGAGACCTGGCTTGCAACCTGGTTATGTGCCCTGACTGGGAATCGAACCAGTGACCTTTTGGTTTGCAAGCTGACATTTTTCCACTAAGCCACCAGCCAGGGCCTGTAACACTGAACTTTTTAATTTTATTTATTTATTTTTTGAGACTTTATTTATTACTTCCAGAGAGAGAGAGAAACATCAATGTATGGTTGCCTTTCACCTGCCTCCAGTCACAAACCTGGCTGGAGACCTGACTTGCAACCTGGTTATGTGCCCTGGCTGGGAATCAAACCAGCGACCTTTGGGTTTGCAGGCCAGCACCTTATCCGCTGTGCCACCAGCCAGGGTTGTAACACTACTCTTCAGAGAACCACACCACTCATTGGTCTTGCCCATGGTTTTGTGCCACCTTTAATTGTGTTCTTGTCCTTTTAAATCTTAGCTGAGCTCTCAGACAGTATCAGAGACTCTGTGCCTTTTAAAGCCACAGTTTTCACCCCCAACACTGCACTGCCTGTTGCCCATCTCCCACATATTCCCCTTCTGAGGAGCTCACATGTCATTTGAGCATTAGTTACTGACTTTTTAAGATTCTGTCTAATGTTTTTCCAAGGTGTCCCTATATGATGGAAAGTGCTGGGTAAAAAACCCAGACACATTTTTAAAAATACATATTTTACTTATTTTGCTATTACTTATTATTAAAAGTTGTCCCAATTTTCCCCCTTTGCCCCCCTCTACCCAGTACCCCATTTCCTCTGGCAATGCCCCCCTTAGATCATGTCCATATGTCATGCATCTGAGTTCTTTGGCTTCTCCATTTCCTTTATTCTTCTTAACATACCCATGTCTACTCTGTAACCACTAATGTGTACCTTTTTTTTCCCTTTCACATCCAGACAACCCACCATTTAATTACTGCCTTCTGTCAGCTTCTCAAATCATATCAATACAAAGTTTTATTTTCATTATTTCAAAATGTCTACATTAATTCATTTGTTTAAAGAATTACTCTTTTAAGTAACATGAATTGCAATATTACCAAACACATGCAAAAATACATTTACACCCATACATATTTTTATACTTATTTAAAGTACATACTGGATTTTAAAGAGTTAATACAAAAAACTTAAAATATGCCAATAGCTTATATAATTATTACCTGTTAAATGATAGTATTTGATATATTATAGCAAATTAAAGTTTTTTTCTTAATACTTTACTCTCAAATTTTTGTGAAATATATCATAGAAATGATATATTGCAGAACTCATTTTTTGTGAAAGTTGTCCTAGAGACAGTGCCAAACCCATAGTGAAAAAATGAATTTGGTTTTTGAGTCAGATCCTCCCCCCTCCAATAATACAACTCAACTTTATTCTAAGCTATTGGAACTACAATTTATTCTTTTTGGAGTTTTCCATCTTAAATAGTAGACTGATTTTTTTTTTTTTTTTGTCTGTGCACAGGTCTTACTTCTTTCAATACCCTCTGTTTTTCCTCTACATGTGTTTTACAAGTTGAAGTCCTCAGAAATAATGGCACTTGCAGTGCTCAGCTGGTCCCCAGAGTAGAAATTATTATGTCTACTAAGTTGAGGTAAAAAATAAAAAGCCCTAGGATTTAAATAATTTTGTAGAATAGTATTCTAGCTATTTTTTTGAACTTGTGATTGACTTCATATGTGGTCCTAAACTAACCCCAGCACTATTTAAGAGTTTGTTGAGGTAGAGATTAGGTATGTTCACATTTCAATAATAAAGTTTACTATAGCATTAATTCCTTTCCCCAAGCATCCCCAGTTTGGGAGCCTTCATAACTGGAAATGTATATTTCCACAATCTATTTGAAAGGAATCTCATCTAATTTACATGCTAATATGAGAATATATATTGCCTATGCACACAAATCATATAGTTTAGTAGCTTGCAACTTCCATCCATGTTGGTCTTCATTCTCAGCATTTTTTCTAACCTAAAGATTGATTGATTTCACAACACACCCATGTCCAGTTGGTTGTTATTTAAAACACATATTGCTAACAAAATCTATATATTACACACCCACAAATAAGCACATATTTTGTACCAGTGAATAAGAAAGATAGCATGTACTCTATGTAATATACATTCACATTTTCTTAATTTTTCTTCTTCCTTAACTGCATTTGATTTTTCTGAGTTATTGCAAGTAACCTGATTTTCCCATATTGTGAAATAATTCCAATCTAAGAAACTTAACCTGCAGTAATGCAGGTACAAGTAATATACAAAATTATAACTTATTTAGTAAAATTTATTTACAAGATCATTTTAAAGCATTCATAAGTTAAAGTTGGTTCTTATCCATTCAGCTACCCTATGTCTTTTGATTGGTGCATTTAATTACTTTACCTTTAAGGTTATTATTGATAGGTACTTATTCATTATCTATTTTTCCCTTTGTACCTATGTTCCTATCTGCCTCTCTGTTTCTTCCTCTTCTTAAAGAAGATCCTTTAGCATCTCTTGCAATGCCGGTTTGGTGGAGTTGTATCTTTTTAGCCTTCCTTTGTCTGGGAAACTCCTTATTTCACCTTCCATTTTCAATGAGGGCCTTGCTGGGTAGAGTATTCTTGGTTGCAGGTCTTTGTTTTTCATTGCTTGAAATATTTTTTGCCATTCCATTTTGGCTTGTGTTTCTGTTGAGAAATCAGGTGATAACCTTATGGGAGCCCCCTTGTAAGTTATTAGCTGTTTCTCTCTTGTTGCTTTTAGGATTTTCTACTTGTCTTTGAAATTTGCTATTTTAATTATGTGTCTTGGAGTAGGCCTGTTTGGGCTCATCTTCCTCGGGACCCTCTGTGCTTCCTGAACTTGCATGCCTTTTTCTCTCCTCAAGTTAGGGAATTTTTCTGTCATTACTTTTTCAAACAGGTTTTCTATCCTTTGCTCCTTTTCTTCTTCTGGTATCCCTATGATATGAGTGTTATTGCATTTCATATTGTCCTGCAGCTCTCTTAAAACCTCTTCCTTCTTTTTCAGTCTTTTTTTCATTCTGTTGCATTATCTTGGAATTTTTTTCTACATTGAACTCCAGCTTGATGATCTGATCCTCTGCTTTCTCTAGCCTGCTTTTAGCTCCTTCTACTATGTTCTTCAACTCAAAAATTATATTCTTCATTTCCTTCTGGCTCTTATTGATGTCCTTTTTAATGATAGTGTAGTTCTCGCCAAGTTCCTTGTAGCTTTCCTGGAGTTGTTTGTAGTTGTATTAGAACTTGCTGAGTTCATTGAGCTTCTCTATCATCATTATTTTGAATTCCATGTCTGATAGTGTGCTTGCCTCTTCTTTCATTTTGCACTCTTCCTGGGGATTCCTCCTTTCCATTTGCTGAGGGTTGATTTCTTAGACTCCCCATTTTAGGTGACTCTTATTTGTTTCTGCTTCTTGGTCTGCTTTGATTTACTGTCTTAGTGGTGTGACCTTGTGTGCTGTACAGGTGCACTTCCTTACTTTATGGCTCTATGCTTGGTGATGTCAGCTTCTGTCCCAGTCTGGGCCTAGTCAGTCAGTTGGAGACTACCAGAGAGCCACTGTCTTTGCCAGATACATTTCTGACATAGGCTAGCTTTGAGTGATGAGCCCAATGAATGGAAATGCAGTCTAAGGGGGACAGTAATGAATTCTCCTGCTCTTTCCCTTGGTGTCATAAACCCCAGCTGTCTCTAAGAGGCTAAGCCAGAGGTGCTATCCCACGTTGTCATTTAAAGTAATGTCTCAGCCCGGGCTGGTGGCACAGTGGATAAGACATTGGCCTGCGAACCCAAAGGTCACTGGTTTGATTCCCAGTCAGGGCACATAACCAGGTTGCAAACCAGGTCTCCAGCCAGGTCCATTGCTGGAGGCAGGTGAAAGGCAAACATACATTGATGTCTCTCTCCCTTCCCCTGTCTGAAAAGTAATAAATAAAATTTTTTAAAAATAATAATGTCTCAGATCACCTTCCTGTCTGCTTTTGTCACATGACTCTGGGGAACTAGCTAAGGAATTGGACTTTCCAAGTCCATTAGAAACACACCAAAGCCCTGGCTGGTAGCACAGTGGATAAGGCGCTGGCCTGCAAACCCAAAGGTCGCAGGTTTGATTCCCCAGCCAGGGCACATAACCAGGTTGCAAACCAGGTCAGGTCAGTGGCTGGAGGCAGGTGAAATGCGGCCATACATTGATGTCTCTCTCCCTCTCTGCCTCTCTCCCTTCCCCCCTTTCTAAAAATAATGAAATAAAATCTCTAAAAAAAAAAAAAACAACACACCAGTTATGTAAGTTGTGCTCTGGCCCCCAGGCATCTCTTTCTGACCTCACTGGCTGTGTTTCAGAGGGACCCAGGGGTCACCTGGACAGTCTCAATTCTAATTCTGGCTTCAGGTCTCTTCCCCTGATCCGGTGTCCAGAGGTAGTGCCTCTGCAGCTCTGGGTTCCAGCTGAGGGGGACAGCGTGCTGCACAGAGCCAGCATCTGCTACTCTGCTTCTAGCTTTGAGTTTAAGGAAACAATCCCAATCCAGTGAGTGCACTGAAAAACCATAGGGGCTTTGATCTTTGCTGGGCAAAAGCCCTGACTGCTAAATACTAGGAGCTTGCCTTTTCCTCTTCATCTGTCTTCTTGCATACTGGCCCCATCCCTGCTTAGCAGCAGGGGTCTGCACAATGCCAGACCTTTCTCTGCGTTTGGAACTCACCCAGAGTGTTGGTAAGGGTGGGGTGGGTATAAGAAGGGGTGGGAGTAAGAAGAGAAAGTTCTTTAAAAAAGCAGAACAAGAGCAGAATTTAAAACACATGGTTATCTACAAAGAAAGTTAAGTAAAACTTAAGGCAGGCAATTTACCAACCTCTATTGAAGTAAATGTTTAGTCTCCAATTTTATCTATGTTGTATTCTAAAGTTCGAAAAGAAGCGACAAAATGCACTTCCTACAAAAAACAGTAACATAAAAGGTGGGATCAATGATTCTGGATGGTTCTATTAGCTACAGCACAAAGACTTCTCAACAGTCTTTGAATTAGATTTCTTTACTACTACATACTTCTCTTAGTGAAGAGGATGCACTCAAATACTTCCTAGACACACTTACCAAATACAAAAATTACACTTAAAAAAAAGAGGGTTATGGATTTAGAATGATTAAAAAAATAAAACACCCTTAAGACAATGTCCCACATACAGCATACAGAAAATGTGGCTATCTTTGTTGCAGTAGGTCTTCCTGGTGGGTAGGGTCACTGTGTCAGTGTCCTAAGTGGCCAGTGAGAGACCTGTTGCTTTGCTTCCTGAATCACTATCTCCATCAGCATTAGCTGGATCAGTCAGGGGTCAGGCATTGGGAAGGGATCATGCACCCATCATTGGTGATGCCCTTTCATGCACCCCCTCCTCCCCCAGTTAAGGTCCATCTACTTAAAGATGGCATGGTACGAATAATTATAGCCCTTCCTCCCTATTTAGATATAAAATGCAAATGTCTGCCTCAGATCTAAAAATGGTTTTGGGTTAAATATAAAATCAAACAACAAGGGTAAATGATTGATACCAGTTTTCTCTATTTTATGGAGAATATTAGCCATCCAGAAATGGGAGAGGGAAAGCTACCCACCCCTCCCCCAGTTATGGCCCATCTAAAGATGGCATGGTATAATTATAGTCCTTTATCCCTATTTAGATATAAAATGCAAATATCTGCCTTGGATCTAAAACTAGTTTTGGGTTAAATATATAACCAAGCAACAAGGGTAAATGATTGACACCAGTTTTCTCTATTTTATGGAGAATATTAGCCATCCAGAAAGGGGAGAGGGAAAGCTAAGAAATGAGTTTCCAAGAGAAGGGAAATTATACAGAAGGTGAAATTGAGGCTCTAGCTTTGCTTTAGTGTCAGCAAACTCACATACATTCATGCATTATCTAGGCATAGAAGGGATCCTTGGCATGGAATTGAAAACAAAAGTATTTCTACTTCACGTAACAAATTACGGTTTATGTATGTTTTACAACACAATTGGCTTGCACATGAATAAAAGAATTCTTTGCCAGAGATTTAATCAAGGAACCTAAATTCTGCAATTATGGAAAGCAAGTATACAACACTAAGAGGAGGGATTAGAAAGCTTCTTCCCATTTTCCTAGGAACAGGGCCAATCTTCAGGAAAATTTCAGGAGATCCAAGATAGCAACGGAGTAGGTGGATAATGCACTCACTTCCTCTCAGGGACAAAGTAGAATTGCTGATGAAAAAGGATCCTTCCATGGAATCACAGATTCTTGCCACATAGACAAAAGCATCTTGCCGACCCACCCGAAGGAGGGCTTGAGGCCTAGTGGCAAATTTTTATTGGAGTAAAAATGAAGGACTGTTCCTAGGTGCCCAGTGTCTCATCCACCACCACATGGCTTAGCTCTGTTGTGCTGCAGATGAAATCCAGCCTCTGGAGCCATAGGCCTGCACCTGTGCCTATCAGGCCGAAGGGCCAGGACCCAAAGATGCAGAACTTCTCTTATTTCCCTGTCTGTACATTTGCCACCCAGGCTGTGCTTGGAGCCACACTTGGATTAGAGTGTAAATCAATGTGTGAACATGCCATAGATCTTGGTTCAACTTTGACTGTATTATCTTGGGCTCTGGAAAGAGATGGCTTTCTTTTAAACTAACCAATCTCTTTCCTGGCTCTTTGCAGGATTGTACTGTGCCCTCTCCCTGTCCAATCCCTTTCCTTGATCTTCTGGGGTTACACTTCATCACCCCTTTATGTCACCATTTTAGCTCCTATTGCCTATGACTCAATAGATGGACCTCCTCTGTGCCATCTTGGCTTCTACTGTGGAATTTTTCCTATACTGGTTCTTCCTTCCCTGGTCATCTGCAGGAAAGAACAGGTTGTTCCCTGAGGAGACTGGAAACCCCACTGCTCAGGGACTAAGTCCCTTTGTCAGAGGATGTAGCTGTTCCCTGAGATGTCTGAGGCTCTAACACTCAGACTTCATCAGGCTTAGAATTAACCAGTTTAGTTCCCTTCTCATGTCCACAATGAGTAAGCTGGCTACACTAACAGAATTACAATGAAAAAAACAGAGCAAGCAACCTGGATAACCAATTGAAAACTAGCTGAAGAGGTGTTACTACCAAGGATTTACAGAAGCAGCTACATCGATTGGTGGGAAAGGCGGAGATGTGAAAGGAGTTGTCACCATTTCTTTGGCTGGCAGCTGATATTCCAGAGGGATATTTCAGCTGCAGGGGTTCCTATCTCAACTCCAAACCAGGTTCCCCAGCACAGACCACCAGACCACCCTATCCCCAGGGACCATTTCTCCCTTGCACATGCTACTGATGTAGAGCCCCTCCATCACAGGTCCAAATCTTGGTCTGTTTGGGCCTCACACACTTTGCTAGCCTCACCCTGACAAATCCCTGAGACCTGCCCTACCAGAGATGTTCAAACTCCTAGAGGTGGCACCTAGACTTAATTACCCTGGGACATTTACTGAGTGGCCTCATACCCAGAAATGGTACTGAGTTTGAACCTATATCGATCTGGTCAAAACCACTCACCCCTACCTGGTGACTCTCTGAGAACCTACCACATGCAGTACCACGAGTACCACCAGAGACTCCTTCAGTGACCAAGGCTTCACAAGCAGCCTGCAGGCGGAGGTGAATCTCTGGGTGCTTTGAGAACTTTGCTGATCCATCCCCAAGACTGGTGCTGGCAATGCCAGCCTTGGTGTGCTGCTTGGTCTTTTCTGAATGCACCCAGGCCCAGCAGAGGGAGCCACAAGCTGTGGATCTCGAATAGCTCCAAACAGACTACCCAGGGCCCTTCAGTCACCAGCAGGGTCTGACATAGGCCAGCACCAGAGCCCCTCAGAAAAGCCCAGAACCCACACACCCAGTGGTCAGCTTCAGACAACCGAGCAAGATCCAATAAGCTCCACCCTCTGCAGCATAGCCAAAGATGTCTGTGGGCACCAGAACCTACGGAGGCGACTTCTGCTTTGCGTGATTAGCACCTCACAGTGGCCTGCACACTGTGCCTGAGGCCAATCCCAGGCATGAATGGGCCAATAGCAATCAAGACTCAATTATAACAAGAGGACCTGCATAATGCACAAGAGAGACATTCCTAGAGCGCCCAGATCAGGTGATCAAGACTACACCACTGGGTCTACAGGCCTACTACGTAAGGCCATCCTACCATGTATATACATCAACAATGAATTATTAGAAAGGGAAACTATGAATACAATCCTATTTACAACTGCATTATAAAATAAAAAATAAATACCTAGGAATAAATTTAACCAAGGATGTAAAACACCTGTTCTTGGAAAATTATACAACACTTAAGAAACTGAAGATATCTCTACTATAAGGCCAAAGAAACCAAATAGCATGGTACTGTCACAAAAAAGACACATGGATTAATGAAACAGAATAGAAAGCCCAAATAGAAGTCCATGCCTTTACAGCCAATTAATATTTGATGAGAGAGGCACGAACATTGAATGGGGTTCAAGACAGTCAATAAATGGCGCTGGGAAAATTGGACAAATATGTATAAAAAATTAACTGGACCATTTTCTTACACCATATATAACAATGAATGCAAAATGGATGAAAGACTTGAATGTTAGACTTGAAAACCATAAAAATCCTACAAGAAAACATAGGCAGTAAAATCACGGCTATTCCTCATAGCAATATTTTTTCCGATGTATTTCCTAGGGCAAGGGACACAAAAGAAAAAATAAATGGGACTATGTCAAACTAAAAAGGTTTTGTACAACAAAGGAAACCATCAGCAAAATAAAGACAACCTACTTTGGGAAAATATATTTGTCAATGATACATGTGATAAGAGGTAATAGCCAAAATTTATTAAAAAAAAACAAAAACAAACACCAAAAAACAGAACAACAATCTAATTTAAAAATGGGCAAAGGTCCTGAATAGGCATTTCTCCAAAAAGGGCATACAGATAGCCAACAGACATATGTAAAAATGCATTATCACTAGTCAGAAAAATGGAAATTAAAATCACAATGAGATTATCACCTCATACCTGTCAGAATGGCCATCAATACATCAACAAACAAGTGTTGGCAAGGATGTGGAGTAAAGGAAGCCCTCATGTACTGTTAGTGGGAATGTCAACTGCTGCAGCTACTGTGGAAAGCGGTATGAAGTTACCTCAAAAAATTAAAAATGGAACTGCCTTATGACCCAGTGATTCCACTTCTGGCAATACATCCAAAGAAACCCGAATCACTAATTCAAGAGAATATATGCACCCCTATGTTCACCGAACGTTGTTTACAACAGCCAAGATTTGGAAGCAGCCCCAAGTGCCTATCAGTGGATGGACGAGTAGATAAAAAAGCTGTGGTACAATTGCCAAATGGAATACTTTTTGCCATAAA
The DNA here is from genome assembly GCA_004026585.1 of Noctilio leporinus. Taxonomy (NCBI): domain Eukaryota; kingdom Metazoa; phylum Chordata; class Mammalia; order Chiroptera; family Noctilionidae; genus Noctilio; species Noctilio leporinus. Next base: position 6,407 of record PVIW01005548.1, on the reverse strand, counting down.
AAAGGAAAGCTTACCTTTTGCAAAAGTATGGGCAGACTAGGGAGAATATTATGCTAAGGTAAATAAGCCAGTCTCTTTAGAAAGGCAAGTACCATATTTCACTTATACGCAGAATCTAAGGAACAAAATAAACTAACAAAGGAAACAGAAACAGACTGTCAAGTGTCAGAGGGAAGGGGAACTGGGTGAAAAAGATAAAAGGAATAAGCAATAAATTATATAATTCATAGACACAGACAACAGTGTGATGATTATAAGAGAAAGGAGTTGGGGGAAGAGGGTAAAGGGGGTACAAATGGTGATGGAAGACTTGATTGGGGGTGGTGAACATGTAATACAGAGATGATGTTTTGTAGAACTATATACCTAAAACCTATGTAATTTCACTAACCAACATCACCACAATAAATTCAATAAAAATTTAAAGAAAGAAAATTTCACAAACAAAATAAACTAAGGAGCAAAACAGAACCAGAGGTATTGTACCATGACTCCATTCTATTTAGACTGATAGCTGTCAAGAGTAGGAGAGACAGGGCCTGTTTCAAAGAGGATGAAGGGATTAGTTAAAGAACATACATGAAGGACCCATGGACATGGACAACGGTGTAGGGATTGATGGAAGTGTGGTATGGGCTGGGTAGAGGGGGGCGAAGGCAGAAAAACTGGGACAACCATAATAGCATAAAACAATTAAACATTAAAAAAAAAAAAAAAAGAACATTTCAAAATATGCTGCGTGGCTTCTTCTTGCTCAGTGTGTGAACACCCAGGATCTCTGCATGACCTTTAGCTGCCTAGCACCCTAAAGTGCCCTGTGTCTTAAATCTTACCCATTCTTTCCTTTCTCCCAGAGAAAGGGGTGGGAGGATGGTAAAGCTCCATTTACTAGCAGAATCTCTTGAAATAATCAATAGGTAGTAACTCGTATGTAAATGATCAGGTAACAGACATCTCTATTACACACTTATATTTTATGACATAAAACTTAAGATCTCAAATTCATCTTTTTCAGGCAAAATAACTGAAAAGTAAAAAATTAAAGCCAGATTGTAGGTATACGTTGAGAGATGGAGATAACTTTCCAGGTAGGTCACTATATATGTGCACACACTTTCTTTGGGCCATTTCTGTTATTCAATTCTTCCTCCTTTTATCTAAAGCTAAACTCAGAAATTCTCTGAAAACCCAATGGTGTTGTGGAGATCCCTCCTCACTTACCCAACCAATGAGATAGGGGACTTTGCAGGGTGGGCAGAGACACAGAAGTATGTCATGGAGAAAAAAAAATCTCTCTAGTAAGAGGTGACTTTCAACTTCGTAATAGTACACTACTGTTCATAATATATATATATAATTTAGCTTAAATTATTATTGTATAAAAACATACATAAGATCTTATAAAGAAACCATCAAATGACCGATGCTTGATAATCCTCTTTAAAGAAATAGACTATAATGAAACTAATTATTGGCTAAATTCCATCAATTTTTTTTAATTCTCTTTGATTCTTTCCCTTGGTCTTCTGTTATCCTTTCCGCAGGTCGCTTCTTCAACCCCTTCATTTTCCTGGTTTGTAGTTTGCTCAAGTCTTGCTTCTGCATATGAATCCTTCCATAAGTTGTACCAAAAGTATCATGGGAGATATTTTTCTTCTTCTTTGGCTATGAAACAGAATATATATATTTAATGGTCTTTACTATCATGAACTGATAAAAAAATCTAATGTACAACAACTCTTTACAATTTCCATTAGTGAGCAACCACCTTCAATGTTATTGTCTATCTAGTCCTATTGACCTTTCTTCTCAAATTCAAATATACATACAAATCATTTGTGGATCTTGTTAAAGTGCACATTCTAATTCCGTAGGTCTAGGGTGGGACCTGAGATTCAGTATTTCTAACAGTTCCCAAATAAACTTCCAGACCCCACTTTGATATGCAACACAAAAGACTACACTAACCTTTAACATGCATTGAGAGAATTTCCTGTGTTTAGCTTAAAGAATTGTGACTATCATATCTTTATTGGCATTCCAAAGATGCCATCTCTATGTGACCTTTAAAACCATTCAAAAGTCAAAACACATTTTATTCAAGTATAGGTTACACATCCTGTGCTCCAAATCCCCAGTCTTCACAATGCCCAAAACAATTCTCCTTTTTCCTGAAAACTGGCAGTCTTCGTTAACCAGATAGTTCTCAGCCATACTAGAGGCCTGGCTTCCCCAAGTCTTTTATTTACCCATTATGACTGGCTTATTTGCTTCCTTCTCCTTTTCTTGAGAGTCTAATTTTATCTATATTTTTCTCTTTAGGTATGTCTAATGTACGTCTTTTTGGCAAGGGTGGAATATACAGTCTATAATACAATCTACAAGTCATGTACCTTGAGGGCTTTTGGCATTTTCATGGATAACTTATAAAGGTCATCTGACGCCAGGTGTGTCCTCCTCAGAACCAGATCCAGTGAGGGTCCCATCTCTTCTAATTCAATCCGTGGTGTTCTGCAGCCAGATTTTTTCAACAGCAACCTTCATGAAATAGAAAAAAGAAATGTTGCTTCGACTATGATGAAACCCTCTCTCCACCAAATATTTTTGTCCAAGAAAATTATAGTTCCATAAAATGACCAAATCTTTAGAAAGACTAAGCGTCTTAACCAACTATACATTTAGGCCAAGTGTATGCTTTGACTTGCATATTTAAAAAATAAATAAAAAGTATATAAGATTATTGACAAACATCAAGTGTAAAAGAGAATTCTTCTAAGAAATGGACTCTTTTGATCTGATTCCACTTTACATAAGATAAAATCATTTTAACTGTTTATAACATTGTGTTTAAACAATTAACATATTCTTATTTCTCTAAGGTCCATTTAGAATCAACTTTTCTCCACAGCCCAAACATTTACTCATCTCTATAGATTATAATGAACTTTCAAAAATCTTACAATAACCTCAGCTTTATGGAGACCATGTGTCCAAATAGCTCTGGATCCAGAAACAAAAGGAATATAGTGGGGAGGCAGAAGACCAACAAATTCTTTTTAGGAGTGATACCACAAAAACAGCTGAAAGACTTGAAGATTATCTAAGCTGACTCAATTTGTTACAGTGGTCAGATCTCCACATGGAAAAAAAAAAAGAATGGACTGAATAACAATGTTTATACAAGGTTAGCCTTTTCAAACAAAAGCTGGAGTATGAGAGAGGCAACAGGTGACACCAGAAGAGAAAAAAAAAAAAAGAGGAAAGCACTGTAAGGAATACCTAAGAGAGCAGCCAACTGCTCTCTTAGAAGAAGTGCATGTGCAAAAGCTAATTACCAGCCCTTTGGACCTTAAGTGCATCACATGCAGGTGACCAGACAACACAGTCCCCTCTCAGGTGGCTGTACTGGCTGCAGGAAAAGTCATAGCCATACGTATCTGTATTAGATGTAGTAATTTATATCTCATTAAACAATGAAAATTTTTTTTAATAAAAGAAAACCCCCCCACCAGCCTAGGACACTTAAGTGTTAAAACAATAAAGAAAAAACTGTACAAACATTAAAAAATAAAAGAATATTAGTATGGAACTTGAAGAGAGGAAGCACAGGGTAAAAGGGCCTAAAAGAGGGTCATTAGGCAGCCACTCTTTTAATATGGTTCCAGGAGGACAGAGAGAATGCCTATCTCACGTTCACGTTGAGAGAAAAATATTTTTAGAAGCTAAAGTTGGCTGACTCCCGGCAGCTTTGAAAAGAACTAATTCAAGCATGTGGGGGCGGTGATCATCCGACTGTTGTTACCGCATGTACTTCGGTGTTTGCGTCCACATTTTCAGAATCTCCAAATAAATCATTTATAATGCTGAACTCCTATCAAATTAGTATCTTAACAAACACATTAAAATTGTGTCCTATTGGCTCAATTATAAATCAGGGAAATTATATATGAATTTTCAATAAGAAAGTCTTCTGCTTGAAATGCTCACTTTCAACTAAGCAGAAAATTTGTTGATCCAGGACAGTTCATGCCCTACCTGGTGGATTCAGATCGCCCAATTACCACTAGATATGGCAAAATTACTCTAAAGCAATCTTTTTATTTACAGAAGTATCCTCTGAAAGTAATTTTTAAAAAAAGATTTTGTTTTTAGAGAGAGGGGAAGAAAGGGAGGAAGAGAGGAAGAGAAACATCAGTGTATTATTACCTCTCATGCACCACCAACCTGGGACCCAGCCCACAACCCATGCATGTGCCATGACTGGGAATCGAACCAGCCACCCCTTTGGTTCACAAGTTGATGCTCAATCCACTGAGCCACACCAGCCAGGGTCCAACAAAGTAGTTCTTTTAATGATATACAGAATTAAAATTGTTTTTGAGTAACTATGTATGTTGCTATTTATCAAGGAACGAAGTAACATTACAATCCTATCTATGTAAACAACCTAATCTTACATCACTTCATGGAGCATGTTTACTGACATCATTGATAGAAATAGAAAGAAATGTTTTCTAGTTTTCAGTTCCTTGCACATGGTTTCTGGTGATAGGCCTATCATTCTTTCTCTTTATTAAGCTTTTAATTGTGATGTGTAGAATCTAGAATGATCCCTTGTTAATCCTTAAAGAACAACAAAAAACACCTGTTCACACTTTCTCAGAGGAAATATATAAAGAACTTATAAGTTATTTTTATGATCGTACTAAGAAAAACAAGAAGACTACTGTTAACTCATTAAAACCATTTCCTTCACCTTCTTCCCATGATACACACAGCAACATTTAAAGAAAAAAGATACAGTAGTGCCCCCTAACAGTAGTGCCCCCTAATCCGTGGTTTCATTTTCCACAAAAAGGTGCCTGTGGCAGTGGTCCAAAAATAATAAATGAAAAATCCCAGGAATAAACTATTCATGAGTTTTAAATTGTGCACTGTTTTGAGGAGCGTAAAGCAAGCTTACCCCATCCTGCTCTGCCAGGCTCAGGGCATTACCACTCATGTTCAAATTGTAAGGTCCTTATTTTTCTCCCTGCATCTCTCCTTCCTGCTGCAGTTCTGCTCTCATTACTTAAACCCCTTACCTAGTAGGCTATGTCTGCTTTTTAAGGTATGCTAACATTTCCTGTTTTGCTTATTTCTCCCCCTAAAGCTTAACCAATGCCCCTGCAAAGGCTACATAAAGTTATTAAAGATTGTTTCACATTAATGGTTCTGAACTGAGTGAATACAGTTCTCCAAGGATACAGACTGTCACTCACATATAAGGAAATAAGGATATACAGAAAGAGGTCAGTAACACCGACTTATTCCCCCAGTACCTCAGGTCAGAGGTTATATTAATATAATTTCATGTCCAGAATTCCTTTCATCCAAGCTCAAAATCATTTTATAAGCCTATTAACCTTCACAAATACTGTATGTGAACTTTATCTATTTTTACAACTGTGTTAAGAGCTGGCACAGCAAAGAAAAAGGATAGGACATTAGGCAGCCTGCACCAATGTCCCAGGAGCTGCATTAAGTCAGATGCTGCAATTGATACCAAACTAAACAAGACCAAAAAAAACCCAATTCTAAGTTTGCCATTTCCCACCTCTATCTGCACCCTCTTTTCCTCTTAAAGGATCAACCTCAGAGGGACCTCAGAATTGCCTAAATGACAGTTACACTTCGCATGCGAAAACCAGACGCTCTGAGAAGTGACCTGCCCGTCTCCTATGGCTGAACCCCAGGCAGACAGGTCAGACAGGCAGACAGGGTGATGCTCATTGCCAGGAACACCCTGTCTTTCTCTCCCAGACGTGGCACAGCCCTGGCTAAGCTACTTCACAGAGTAACTTTCCCAGGAGCAGCTGGATCTCAGTCACACTGTTCGTTTTCTACTTCAAAATCAGTAACTAGTAGGCATTATAGGGCATACATGAAACACCTAAAATTCAAATTTTACACTAGGGTAACCAAATTTAAAAATTCAAACTTTGTTTTTCCATTATAGGAGTTGCCATGCTAAACTAATGGTGAGTCCACATATCATCTTTTTCTGAAAGTAAATGGGTAAGTGGACGTGTACAGTTACACTGCTAATTTATACTCGTTCAGAAGCCTGATTTGCTAACTTTGTCCATTTTATCATTTTTTCTGTACTTCTTTTTTAAAAAGATTTTATTTATTTATGTTTTTCAGAGAGCAGGAAAGAAAGGAAGAGAATATATAAAGAACTAATGCAACTCAACACCAGGGAGACAGACAGTCCAATTAAAAAATGGGCAAAGGACCTGAACAGACAACTCACTGAGGAAGATATACAAAGGGCCCAGAGGCATATGAAAGAATGCTCAACATCACTAGTCATCAGAGAGATGCAAATTAAAACCACAATAAGATACCACCTCACACCTGTCAGA